>MASP02000102.1:0-182570 GCA_001693025.2 Colletotrichum lindemuthianum | reverse complement strand
CTCCGTACGGCCCAGTTAGCCCCATGGCCACCCATGGCCTCATGGCCCCCAGGCCCATCACACTACCTATACTATTAGTTTCTTTCTTAAAGTTTTCAGCTGTAAAGTTATATTCTATATTAGTGATAATTCTATCTGGAGGTCCTTAGTATATATTAATTTAGTATACTTTTAGTATATATTATATATCCTCTATAAAGATATTTCTTATAAACTTTACAGCTATAAATACTATTAAGATGTTAATAGTATATAATATAAGTTTATTACTATTAAGATATATAATATTAATAATAATCTCTATATTAAACTTATAATTATCCTTAAAGCTGAATTTAAACTAATATAGTATCTTACTATTTATCTAATATTAGTAGTAGTTCTTTATAATCACTATAATCTCGTTAGTAGTTACAGTTTTACCTACTCTCTTAAATATATTATTTAACTTACAGACACTAGGGTAGCTAAATCTCTTATAAAGTTACTATATTTCTATCTCTATAAGAAAATTAATAACTCTATTATAAGGATCCTCTTATATTAAGAACTATAAGTATCTATTATATCTCTCTATAGATAGTGATACTCCTTCTTACTTAATCTTATTATTAAGATTATTAAAGTGTATTCTAAGGTAATTTATATTAAGAAGGTTTAGTAGAAATAGTATAACTATAAGTATAATATTAAAGTTAATATCTCTAAAAAGTATAAGTATCCTAGTAACACTAAGACTTGTAAATTCTTACTTATCTCTAAATCTAACGCTTATCTTTAAAATTTTCTTATCTAGTAAGATATTAGGAAGGATCCTCTAGAGGACTCTAAATTATTATATACTTCTAGTAGAAGGTCCACTCACTCTAATATCTAGAAGGATACCTTCAAAAATAACTTCTAAATACTATAAAGTCAGAAAAGTCTCTAATTTATTAGTAATTATTAAGTAGCAAAAAATACAGTCCTGAAGGATTTCTATAAACTATATAAAGTTAATAGTCTCCTCTTTACTATCTATTATAATAAAGTGGATAGCTATAAAATTATCCTCTAATATCTCCTCTATATTATCTTTCACCTCCTCTATTACCTCCTACGTAGGGTTAGTATTATTAAGGTATATTATAATCTCCTCTACTAATATAATATTAATAATAAACACCTTTTTAAATTATGGGGCAGCAACCTTATATTCCTCTGGAGTATACTTTATTAACTAGTATTTATTTACTGGTTTTAAGTATACTTAATACTTACCTTATATATCCCTACTCTATACTTTCTTGTAGGGTTATCCTGAGATAGCTTTATTATCCTGTAAGTATTATAGACAAAGTAGTTAAAAGTAGTTAAAATATTAATTCCACCCTTAGCTATTATATATATAATCTATAAGAAATTAGTTATAATTTAAAATATAGTTAACCTTTTATTTTAACTATCTCTTTTAACTCTTAAATATCTCTATTATCTATTTACATAGCTTATTAATAGTTAGTTTAGCTTTATTAATAACATTATAGAGTATATTAATTATATCACACGCCTGGTATATAGTTATATATATCTCCTTATTAATCTTCTCCTATAGATCTTATAGGTTCAGATAGATATATTAAAGGAGGTTAATCTATATTATCATTACTCTAAATATCTTAACTATATTAGTATACTTATAGTTTTCAGTAAAAACCTTAAGGTTTATATTCTTCTACTTCCTGTAGTAGTTAAAGTAGACTGTAGGTATCTTAAACTTATCTCTAACTATTCTAGCTATCTGAGTAATTAAGAAGTTATCTTAGATTAGTAAAATTAATATCTTATAGTATAAGTATACTTATCCTACTAGTATATTATTAAATACTCCCCCTGCTATATTCCAACTAATATTATAACTGATATATTTAATAATAAATATCTATATTTTATCCTTAAAGATATTATACTCCTCTCTAGTATATTTATTATTTATTCTATAAATTTTACTAAATAATAACTTAACTTTCTCGTAAGGTTAGTTAAATAGGATATAGTATTTTAGTGTTAACTAATATTTCCCTCTGGGGTAAATATAAAGTCTCGGGGTTCTGGTTAGCTCTAGGTATCTTTCCTCTTTATTAATAATACTGATTATCTTTTTAGTCCTTAGTGAGTTAATATCTATATAGGTGTCTAGGTCTGTAGGCTGCAGGCTTAGTGTTAGTATTACTCTTATTATTAATATTATTAGTGTTAACTGTGGGGTAGCTATCTCTATTATTAAGCTTCTGGGTGTTGAAGGTTATTAATTAATAGGGATAAAACTTCTTACTTTCAGGAGATTATTAATAAAGTTAGGATCCTTTATAATTTCTTATCTAAAAACTAGGTAGCTCTGTTAGTTAGTCTTAATACTCTCTACTATCTATCTTATTAGTATCTCCCTTATAAGGATCTCTACTAACTTCTCTCTAATTATACTTTTATCTATAGAGAAATATATATCTTTCTCTATAAGGTAATTCTTAAGAACTTATATTAACGCTCTCTCTATATTATTAAAATATTCTAGAATCTATCCCTTAAAGTTAATATAATAAGCTTCCTATATTTTATTAAAATAGATACTTTATCCTTTCTACAGATAAATATAGTAGTAGATAAAGATATTATTAAGTATACTATTATTAATATCCATTTAGAATTCTATATTCTCACCCTATTGTTAAGGTATAACCTTTTAGCGTATCCCTATTAGTATTTTTACCTCTATATATTAGAATACCTTCTTATACTTATTAACTTCAGCTATAGGAATATTATTATTATTTATATCCTTATAGTGACTATGAATAGGATCTAGGGAGGAAGATATATTTAAAGTATCAAATTAGGAGAATATCTATAGTTAGTGTAGCTTTATTGTATCTTAATTATGGGCGTTTCTCTAAAAACTGCAGCTTTAGAGGTATATATACTTATTAGATAAATTACTACTATTAAGCAGATATCTCCTTCTAGCAAAAATTTTGTAAATATCTTCTAATTTGAGATCTTTATTAATTCGCCAGATATTATTCTTTACTAATAACGTTAGTAATAGATTAGTATACTTTAGTAGTAACCTTATTGGAGCTTATTATAGAGGTAGAGGTAGGTTATAATCTAATAGTGATATTATTAAAGTTATTAGTAACTTAGTTTAGCTCTTTATTATATAAATATACTGTCTGTACTGGATAGAGATAACGGGCGGAGATTAAGGGTATTATTAGTCACTCATCCTTACGTAATCTAGTAACTATCTCTTAGCCTATTATCACTATAGAGGGTAGCTTTAAGAATAAACTGTAGTTATTAGTTAGTTAGATGTATAAGTAGGAATAAAGAATAGTAGTTTCTTGATATTTTTATCTCAGTATTAGTTATAATATCTTAATAAATTACTATATTCTGAGGGATCCTAATTAGAATATCTCTCTATTATAGTTACTTATAAAATATTAGGGGAAGAGATTATAAGCTAATATTATTACCTAGTTTTAGATTTAGAATATTTATATATTAGTTTATATTATTAATTATATCTTTATAATTATTCCTAAAGTCTCCTTACTATATAGAATAAGAGCCTCTTTCTTTATTATTATTCTTATTATAGTTAAGTTCTAACTGCTAGGTAAGCTATATTATAGATATAAATGTGTTAACTAAGGTGTTTTACTTCTTCTATGCGATATTAAAAGGAGTATTTTCAGTGTGTTATTTTTGGTTGCTGATATATTATATCTGCTATTATTAAAGTGTTCTCTTATCTCTCGTCAGTTAAATATATATAAGATATTAAAGAGTAGTAGTGAGGGATAGTAGTTTTTATTATAGGTTTTTTTCTTTTAGTTATATTAATCTTATTATCTTATTTTAGTGCTTACTATCTTAATTTAGTGTTAATCTAAATTATCTTTTTGTTGTATAGTGGATATAATATAATATTAAGTAAATAGGTTGTTATGAGGTTGTTTTTACTTCTGTTTCTATTGTAGGTATAGTATTAATAATTTCTCTCGGGGTAGTATATAGTTATAATAACTTTAAGTTACCTATTTCTACTTAGAAGCTATCTGTAGGGTTCCTTAGGAGGTATTATAATCTTATCTCTTTAGGTATTCCTTACTGATCTGTAGTTAAGTAGTAGTAATAGGTATCAGTAGTGGTTAAACTACTGATCAGTATTGGTTTACAACTGGTAAATATTCGTAATCGATCGATTTAACATAACTGGGTTGTAACTGGTAGTTTCTATTTTGTTATATCTAAGTCTACATTACGGCGCACACGTACGCACCATGCGCCGTTGGGATCAATCTGTAGGATGATACTTCTTATCTAATTGGTGTAAAAAGTGGGGCACTCGGTGTGTCACCCACTGCTATAGCTTTTGCCACATTGGTGCCCAGTTAACCTGATAATATTAATAAAGAGATTTATATAAAGATACTTTTAAGATATAAAAAATAGAGGAAGATTTTAAAACTCTAGAAAATACTATATAGTTTCTACTGATTACTTATCTTTTAGTAGTAATATCTTAAGAAGAACCTAAAAAACTTATAGTTTTTTTATATTTCTAGAGAAAACTGCTACTAGTAAAAAAGCTAGATTTTATTCTTCTTCTATATTAATAACTATATCCTAGTATATCTAAAAGTATATAAAAGTTTCGCGAGGGAGGCTATTAGAAGTTTTTAATTATAGTATTACTTTAAGGGAGGAGAGAACTTATAGTAGTTTCTAGATATTAAGATACTATATAATTAAGAGGCTTGAAAGTTATAACTTTTATAAGCTATATATATAAAGAAGATTTATAGACTCCTACTAGAAAATTATAAACCTAAAGAGAGAAATTACTTCCTAATAGTATATTTAGAATTTCTTCTATATAATAGAGAAGCTTTATATTAAGAGATTAATTTCTACTAGAGGAAAGTTAGTATTATATTATATATAGTAGTAATAATAAAGTTAGATTTAGTATTTATAGTTAGTTAACTAACTTACTTTAACTAAAACCTAGAGCTTTAATATTAAGAAGTAGCAAATTAAGTATTTAACTATATCTATAAAACTTAATATTTATATTTTAAGTATAATATAGAATCTAGAAGCTTAGAAGATATTCTAGTAATCTCCTCTAATGTAATCTTTAGAGATAATATATAAGATTAAAAAGGTTTTTAAAATCTTATAATAAAACTCTTTAGAGGTAGTATTATTTAGAAGGCTATAAAGTAATCTATAGTTACTATATTAACTATAGAAGTAAAGTTACTTTCTCTCTCTTTAGTAGCTAAAGAGATACTATTTATAAGTTATCTACTAGTTTTATTATAACTCTAACTACCTATAGGGAACTTAGGAGTAAAAAAGTTCCCTATCTCTAAAAGTATACTAATAATAATTTAGATTAAATATAATAATCTCTAAATAGTAAGTTTAATAATAAAGAAACTTATAAGGTTTTAAATTTATCTAAGATATATAGATATTTATAATTACTAATTTTATTAAGAGATCTCTAAAAAGAGATTATTAGTTACTTATACTCCCTTAGTGTAACTTATAGTAAATAGTCTAATAAAAATACTACCTAAATAATAATTTAAGAGGTTCTAAAAATAATTTAGTTTATATTACTAAAAGAACCTCCTTAAGTGAAACTATATTAGTAATCTTAAGAAAAATAAGAAAATATAACTTAAGCTCTCTTAGTTAAAGTTAGTATAGAATATAACTTAATTAGAAACTTTATAAATTTATAATTAAATAAACTAAAAGTATAAGAGAGTAAAATATTCCTTAATTTAGAGCTAAAATCTGTAAGTAAAAAAATATTTAGAGTATAAAGTCTATAAGTAAAAATAAATCCTCTATAATTAAAACCTAAAATAAGAAACTAGAAATTATATTACTATCCTGAGGGATTACTATAATAAGCTATTTACTTATATATATTAAAAAGAAATTTAAGAAGAATATTAAGAGTATAGCTATTTAGTATAATAAAAAGATAGAATTTAAATAAGTAATATAAGTTAGTAATTAAGCTCTCAGCTAAAGGAAGAAAGCTAATACTACTAGTATTACTAATAAAAAGATCTATAAGAAATAGAATAGTAATAATAGAAACTATAAAAACTATAAATATTATAGAGATAATATAAAAAGTAAAGTTATTCTTAGTAGTAAGAGTAGGAATATAATAGTTATTATAAGTAGTAGTAATAATATTATAAAGCTCTTAATACTTAATATCTTTAGTCTGAAAGTATATAAATTAGAAATTAAATTAGAAATTTTAGGAAGAAGTATTTATTATAAGTTTAACTATCTTATTATTATATATAGTAAGAAACTTAATATAGAGGTAAATAGTTACTTCTATATTTAGCTTATAAATACTACTAGATATATAATATTTATAGTAGTAATAGGGATGTTAGTAGTAAATATTAAGTTAGTTTTAGCTTTTAGTAAGAAAAGAAAAGTAGCTAAAATAAGAATTATAAAATTTATCCTTATTATCCTTACTAATATATTTATATTTATAATTTAATAAAGTTAGAGTTATTTTAGTAGTTTTTATAGTAAGAAAACTTTTAGAGGTAATAGCTTTCTTTAGCCTCTTAGCTATAAATATAGAGAATTTAGAAGTAAATATAGAAAATTTTACTAAATATTTAGAATAATAAGAAATATTCTCCTTAACCTCCTTATAATTAGAATATTTTTTATTATAAATAGTAACTTTATTACTAATAGTAATCTTAGTTATATTATTAATTACTTTCTTAATATATTTAATATTAATAGTAAATATATAGAGAGAAATAGAAGTTTCTTTAGGAGAATTATTATAAATAAGAAAAGATATTTTAAAATTTCTATATAAAATTAGTAATATAATAATAAAAAGATTCTATTTAGAAACTTATATATTATTTAATAAAAAATGAAAATTAAAAAAGAGAAGAAAAATAAATTATATAACTATATAATAAGTTTAATAATTTATACTAAAACTTAAAATATTTTAGCTAATAAGAAGCTAAATTTAGAGAATAAAATTAATTCTCTTCTAAGTAATTAATATCTTACTTATATAACTTATAATTATAATTTAAGAGATTATAAAAGAATATAGAGAATATTTATAATAATCTTAAAGGAATTCTAAATAAAAGGATTTATTTTTAAGTTTATTTATAAAGTATATACTAATAGGGAGAAGCTCTAGAGATTTCTCCCTAGGAGGATATATTAGATTAAGAGAGATATACCTCTAGTATATACCTCACGGAATCTCATTTATATACTCCCGAGAGGTATATAGTATATCTATAGTCTCATACACCATTTTTTGGTCCTGAGAATAGAACACGATTAATTCGACAAGATCTCTCGACATACCCTCATGGATTCGTACTTGTGTGTGCCAGGATCCAGACCCCTTGAACTCGTCCAATGGGTTGCTCTGTACAGACGCAACAGTTGCCAAATGCGGCAGTGTCACAGTTGAATCTGCAGAATACGTCCAGCCCAGGGACCTAGACGTAAAACAGACGGTCGTATCTTATTGTATGGTGCACAGCTCAGCTCACCTCGTAACACGACATTGGCGTTTCGCCCCCCCCTCGGAATACAACTTCAGACGATCCGCAAAGTCGATTTCACGGTACGAACACGGGGGCGGCCAGCATCGACAAAGCTGTCAATGCGACTTTCACAGCATCGCGCGGCCTTTTGCTTGGGCGCCCGGACATGCAGGGAATGTCCCACGACCGGGACTTGGCACATGGACGACGACTTACATGAACGATGATGCCGACGCGTTTCTGCAAAAAGATGAGATGGCCACGTCCAATCAGCCACTCTTCTCCTCTTCCTTCTTCGCCGCCGCTGATCTTTTTACCTTTGTCCACCAGACAGAGGCTGTCGTGTACACACCACGTCGGTAAGGTCCGACGTGCTTGGTTTTGGGCCGAACTCGTTCGCTCCTCTCGACGAGGGTTGGCCCTCTTCGCTTGCCCTTTTTTTCCGTCGTAGTCGGGAGCAAAGGAGTAGTTGGTTTACATGACGACGGCTAGGCGGCCGTGGGTTGACAGGAAAGTATGAATGACGACGGACTTCATCCGTTCGACTCATGCATTTGGGAGGGGGAGGAGGAGCGAGGCTCTGGTGTACTTGTAGTCTTGTATGGCCAGCCCCCCAGAACGGATGGCCCAGATCGTCTAGTGTGCGGTAGAGAATGTGAAACTACCGCAAGCCGGCAATGTCATGCGAATCGCCTCAGGCGCGACAAGTCAGTCCATCATCCAGATCCACCCCGACGTCAAGTCAAGAACCCTTTTCTCCCCCCCCCCCCCCCCCCCCCCCCCCCCCCCCCCCCCCCCCCCCCCTTTGCTGTCGTATACAGTCCCGGATACGGAATCTTCGCAATCTTGCCAGTTTTTCCTTTCCCCATTGCGCGTCTGAATTTCTTCCAGCGTCCGTTGTACGTCACGTCACAGTCGGGCACATCAGCTCGTTCTCCGACGTTTAAGCAACTTTGATGTAGGCCCGGTTCTGACGTCGCTTTGCCGTTCCTCGACGTCTTTTTGAGCTACTACATCTTGGACTAGTTCCGGCTGCCCGCGGTCAGTAATGTTTTGATTCCACGATAGCCCATGCTTGCCTGGCGTAAGGCGGCCGCATCATCACCATCATCGAGCGTACGAGAGCTTCACCCAGTGTGCTGCTTTACGAAACGAGACCGACGACTACCTCACACACTCCACTGCATTCCATCCAACGCGCACAATCTGCTCGCGGGCCACATAAGAAATGATTGTGCAGAAAACATGGCCGCAGTACCTCGCCATCCGGCTGCTCATCATCCTGATGAAGGACCTGGGGATACTGGGTCTCCTCTACTTCTACGGCGTTTTCGCCTTGTTCGGCGTTCCGGCCATCGTCCATCCCTTCTCCATCGTCGTCGAGGTCGTCGCCGGCGTCGAGATCCTCTTCTACCTCCTCTTCTTCCTGCCCTACCGGTGGTTCCTCCAGACGTGGAGGCCGTACAGGCCGCCGCCCCTGAGCAGGGCGCAGCGGGCGCAGCTGTTTTACAAGTCCCTCGGCCTGGTGCCCGACGGCGAGGATTTCGTGCGCAAGTGGATGCTGGACGCGCACCTCGAGGACGTGCGCCGCGAGAACCTCAAGGACTGGCTGCTCTGGGCCCTGTTCGAGATGGAGAGCTGCCCGACGAGGGACGTTGACGGCGAGGTCGAAGGGTACATTGACGATGTGGAGGACAAGTTTGGCATCAAGTTGAAGCCTGGGAGGGGGAGCGCCGAGGCTCTGCGGTTGTCGTTTGACCCGGTGATTATCAGACACCGCAGCCTGTTTTACTACTTGGTAAGTCGTGTTGTGTCTCGAGCAGATGAGGGAGGAGGAGGAGGAGGATAGGGAAAAGGAGAAGAAGGAAAAGGAGAAGAAGAAGAACGAATATTGTTACCATGCCTTGACCGTCGACCGAGCCCGCAAAAGGGTCATCGCTCTTATTTTATCTGGTTCTCTACAACTGACACATCGCAACAGATGATTGGCGCTCTAGACAACCTCATGGCCTTTTACCTGCTGACCCAAGGCTACCGATACTACCGACAGCCGCTCTCGACCTTCTTCAAAGTCTTCCCCCTGCGCTTCATCAACCTGATGCCTTTCAAGCCGTCCGCCGCCGAAGGAATGTCCTACTGGTATCGTCCGCACAAGTCAAAAACCCAAAGACCCATCGTCTTCATCCACGGCCTGGGCGTCGGGCTCGTCCCCTACATGTTCTGGCTCCGCACAATCCCAAAGGACGTCGGCATCCTCGCCGTCGAAATGCTCCCCGTTTCCACGCGAATCACCGCCTGGCCGCTGCCACCCAACCCCGAACTCGGCGAGATGATCACAAAGTGCGTCGCGCAGCAACGGTCCCTGCAGCAGCAGCAGCAGCAGCAGCAGCAGCAACCGGCCCCCGCCGGCACACGCACACGCGGCGACTGGGACGACTTCGTCCTCGTCGGAAACAGCTACGGCACCCTCCTCGTGCCCCAGCTCCTCCAGCGCGCCGACTTCGCCCCCCGGGTCGCCGCCTGCGTGCTCATCGACCCCGTCTCGCTGCTCCTGCACCTCCCGGACGTCGCGTACAACTTCACGCGGCGCCGGCCGACGCCCGCGCGGCGCGGACGGACGGGCCACGGCAACGAGTGGGAGATGTGGTGGGCGAGCGCCACGGACGCGGGGACGGCGCACACGCTCGCCCGGAGATTGTGCTGGCGCGAGGCCCTGCTGTGGAGGGAGATGCTGACGCCCGGGGCGCGGTGCGTCGAGGCTGGGTACTATGCGTCCGGGTCGGCCAGCGAGATTGCGATATTCGGGAACGGGATTCAGCCTGGTATGCGCAGCACCGTTGTTCTCGGAGGGGAGGACTGCGTCACGGCGCCGAGGGCGGTTGCCAGCTATGTGTTTTCCGGCGATGTGAACTGGACGAGGGACGATGTTGAGCGGTGGAAGGAGTACGAGTGGTCGGGCAAGGAGGAGCTGGAGCTGATGTATCTGGACGGCAAGGATCACGGGCAGGGTATCATGGTGCCGTTTCCACACGGGCCGATCAGGAACGTCATTGAGTCTTACTGTCGTCGCGACGACGGGTTCGTGGCGTTTGGGGATAAATACATCGGAGGGCCCGAGGCGCAAGGGGGCTTTTACAGGAGTGGTGTGTCGGCACACATGTTTGGTGCGGGACAGAGACGAGAAGAGGTCGAGATGAAGCATTTGTGACATTGGGTCTTTCTAAGATCTGGTCTGCAACAGTTGCAGGGTATAAGTACAGAGACATACGGCGTTGTTTGGATGGATTTGGGAGCATTGGGATGTTATGCGTTTATTGTTGGTGTTCGCGTTCATGTGTGCTTGGGACGTGAAAACAAGACGACCTATTATTTACTAATAAACGGCCATACGGGATATATGTGAGATTATATATAAGGAAAGTTGTTGCCACAAAGACGTTGGGCCATTCCGCAGTTGACGCACGCCTCGCTCGCAACCCATGGTGAAATTCAGAGCGGCATCTTTGCCATGTATTCGGGTTCTTCGCATACCCATATCCCCCGTACTACTTGAGTTTTGAGCCAGCTATTAATGCAAACTCACTCATCTGAAGCTTGACTGGCTGTACATTACAACACCGTCCAGTTGTAACCTACAACGTTGGCAGAAGGCAACAATCGTGTCTTATAAAGCAAGGGTAAAATTAATTCTGACAGCACCATAGTCGTGTCTAAGCAAGTTCAGGTTCAATCACGCTAAAACTATCCAGCGGCTTCTTCCAAAACTTCACCACCTTGAGGCCGACGGATTCGACCAAGGCCAACCACTGCTTCTCAGTCCGCTCCTGGCCGGCGAGGAACACCATCATGATGACGTCGAAGGCAGACGTGTTCAGCTGGGCCGCAGCTGGCTCTTCTCGTCGTCCAGGATCTGGTCGTGGATCAACAGCCGGCTGTACCCGGGCTTCATGGCGCTCTTTTGCATCTCCAGAATCTTCCGGGCCGGCCCGTCGGACCAGTCGTGGATGATGTGGTGCAGGTAGTACGCCTTTGCGTCTGAGGTTTGTTGTTGTCAGTTTCACCAAGTCAGCGCACGAAAGGGGGTCGCGAAACGCATGAGCTACGTACGCTTGATCGGCTGCGGGGTGAAGAAGTCATGGTCGACCTTGTGGATGGCGTCGGGAACAATGTTGGCGGCCACGACGTCTGGGAGGTCCGTCAGGTACATCCTCGACGCGGACTCCGGGTACGCGTCGTGGAACCTCATCAGGTCGTGGCCTATTCCGCCGCCAACGTCGACGAAGAGCGGCAGGCTGGGGTCCGAACTCTTGACGAGGGCTTCGTGCGGGTACAGATCCAACCAGGGCGCCTCTCTGCCGGAGGAAACCTTCTGCACCAACCAGGCTGTTCGCCGCCAGCACACGCAGCAGTCGATCTGTTTTGCTTCGGTCAGCCGCCCAAGTCCACTCCTCTGCTGATCCCAAAACTTCTGAAAACTCACGCAAGAGTGCCGGGTCGCACTTCTCAACAAGGCCAGCGAGCTCCGTGCTCGTCATCGGCTCGTTGCCCAGCTCGTCCCACCTGGCAAAGAGCTTCAGATCCTTCAGGACTTTGAGACTGGCTGGCACCGCCGGCTGAGTTCCCGATGAAAAAATCAGCATTTATTCTTTTCTGTGGCACGAACAACCAACAGAAGTTAGAACCCGGGCTGGAATCTTCACGTACGTTGTTCAGAAGCAGGCGCACGTACGTGTCCCACGGCGTCTCGACTTTCCCCGCAATCTCGTAGGCCGCTTCGAGAACCTTGAGTCTGTCCTCTTCTCTTTGGAACTCTCCGCGCAAGACCGCCTGCGAAGCGCGGAGGAAGTCTTTGGCGGCGGTAGAGCTGACGCCGGACGATCCGTCAGAGTTGCTGGAACCGTTTTCCATCGTGGCAATGTCCCGTTGTCGGGATGCTGGTTAGTAGTTAAGAGTGCGTGGAAGAAGTCGGATTCACTGGGGAAGTCTAGACTACTCGGGAACTCCAGGTCAGGGTCTTGCCAAGGCGATGGGATGCCCTCTACTGATGTTTTAAATGTGGCTCGGCTGCTTCGTATTGAAGCCGAGTATTCCTTCACGGAACTTGAATAGCCAGCACAATCTGATTTCCCTGTCTGAGTAGGCCATAGTTTGTCGCCAATCTGTTCTCTGGGGTTTCGGGCTTCCCATGGCGGGCCGCGGGCAGACTCGGGGACCTCATCTGATATCGAACAGTATGCGGAAGAACTGTCTCTAAAGTATTGTTTCTCGGTCGAGTGCAATTGTAATTGGTACGCAAAGATTCCGGCACTGCACGGATTTCGTACATTGGCCCATGTCCGTTGCCGTGCGTCGTTGTATGGGGTTGCTTTACACCCCATTTATTGGGAGGTGTGCTGAAGCATCGTCCGAGTATTAATGAGAGCTTGCATCACTGAGCTGTGCGACGGGTACGCTTGGCAGACACGAACTAGGCAGAGAATTAGGAGAAGGTCTTGTGCTCTCAAGGTCTCGGGCAGCATGGCCGTTTCGTCCAAGAAAGCATGACAAGCCCATCCAAACAAGGCCTGAAGACCGAGCGTGATGCCGAGGCCATGTTATAGTTTTGTCACGGATTTGAAGATGTTTCTGGACCGGATCCTGACCCCATTCTGTGGCACACAGTCGTCTGATGTCGTTCAAGTAGTAAGCCTTACGGCAGATGTCGAGCATCGACCTGACTGTCGCGGATACGCGTATCCTCAATTAGGTAAATCCCCTTGAACCATCAACTTGGGAGAATCTTTCCGTCCAATGTCCGAAGTTGAAGCGGCCCGTTGAGCAAAATCGCCGGTTCAGTCAACCCAAACGACGATAATGCCGTAATGGATAGTGGCTATCTCGATTCTGGGCTCCTATGGCGCAAGTATTATGTTTATGGTACGTAAGAGCTTGCAATTGAGGAGATGGCATAATCAGATGTATGTCAGTCGAGTACATTTGGTTGATTGCTGTGTCTGTACGGGTTACTACATATTTAGCCTGCCAACATCTTGGACAGGATAGCTGTATTTCCGAAGATGATGTGTAGGTTAGGTCTAAATAGATGCACTTAGTTCTGTCTGATCAGCCAGCATCTTTGATTGCCACTGTTGTCGTATCACTTCGTACAAATCGAGAGCTAGTTGCACAACTTCATGGTGACGAATGTCCTATTCGAGTGCTGACATTGGCTAGAAAATCGACAACTACAGCTCTAGTACTCCAATTAACGACGTGTCACGGAAAAGAATATGTTTCATCGGCTTTTTCCTGATTAGATTTCACTGCTTCCATCCTAAGGAGTGATGTAGACAGGGTGCCACCAGTATTCTTTGGGATAACTGCTCGGGCCTCGTTCATTTGAGGGTTCCAACTACCGAATATAAGCAGTTGCTTGATACTGGTAGACTTTTGAGTGCCATCTGCCCGGCTGCAAGGTCTCTGACGTGTAGTCAATTGCTCTCAGCTCCATTTCGAGCCAGATAAGGCTTTGTTAGCATAGAGAGCGATACTACAAGGTGAGGGTATCAATTTGGAATATATGTAATCATAGAGAACAGACTCCTAGCTACGAAAGAGACCTGACCTACAATTTGCTCTGACCAAGTGACCTGCTCTGTTCTGCTGTATAGTATTCTCCACTCTTCCTGCTTACAGACCGAGTCTGAACGAGATTATAATAGAGCCTTTGGAAGGCAGACCTAACTTCAAACGAGAATAAAAGGGTCCTGCTACTATCGTATTAGTAGTCATAAGTTCTGACCAAGAGCGGCCCACCGTATCCATGGCCAACTCGGTTCTTCCCGCCTGGAGAGGCTCAAGACTGCTTTGGAATTCAGCTTTAGTGAAATTTCTTATCTTCATAGCTCATAGATCCTCTCCGCGGAAGGATTAAAGCATCGCGCAGTCTTCAAGCGCGTTGAGATAAGGTCATCGTCCAGCTCCTAGGTACCCTCAAACACAGCTCCCGCATGTGCATGATTCTGCAAAGTTCGTGTTTGCCAGTCCGAACCTTGATGCTGACGTTGATGACTCATTTCTCAGGTGACAAAATCCGAGCCGGGCCCGATCATGACGAAATACCAGGTTCAACGGGTGCCCTGTGGAGATGCATCGTGGGATGGCGTGGAAGTGGTACGCTGTGATGGAGCAACGTTGCCCCAGCTTCCAGCCAGGTGCACATATGCAGCCAGTTGATAGTAAACCTAACTGCAAAAAATCCCAAGGAAGCTGGAGGCGATCGTTGCTTGTGGATAAACACCGACCTCTTTGCAACTCTTACATGACAGAACCCGAGAAAACACCTTATTGCAACCGGCATAAGCTCGAGCACTTTTGGACCATCGGCTCGTTGCCAGCTTGGATATGGCTAAACTTCGCTTTAAACGATTCACACGTAGCTATTTGCATACCTAGGTACATGGTCGAGGCTCGGAGGAAGATTGGCTCGTTGCGGTCGATCCCTTTGTGAGACCGAAGAACCTCCTTGCTCAGCAGGCACGTGCTGGTGTTCGTCCAAGATGGCTAGGATGACGCATGAGGCTGTAGCTGTTTCCGATTTGTTATCATCATGGTAGGCAGGAAATGAACAGTCACAGCCCTACTGCGTTTCTGAGCTTGCACAAAGAAGTAAGAAATGAGGTTAGAGTAACTAAGTATATCTACTAGTTATTCGTAACCGGATATGATGAATGCGATAGATGACTTTTTTCTGAAAAAAGAAAACCCTCTCAAGCTTTAGGCATTCAATAGCGAGCATCCAATTCATGTGAGAATAGAGGAAAGAAAGGCTTCTGTATATACGCTACAGGTGTCTACAAGGCAGGTTGCTTGTCGTTCTGTATTCAATAACAGCTTGTAATATAAAGCATGTCTATAATAGCACTTTTGAAAATCATAATGTCTCTCAGCAACTTGATTTTCTACTAGTATAATATCGCCCCCCCCCACCAAGTACATTGGAGAACCATTGATGGCCTATCGACATCCACTAGCAGACCGTAGACGTCCACCTGAAATGTCTGCTTCCTGGCCGAGAGGCGATTCTTGACGGCCCTGCTACATCGCTTCCTCTTCCACAACACCTGCCATCGTTCGATAGATCGTTGCTAGGTCTACCCAGCGGAGTGGCATACCGCTTTTCCTAGGCAAACCAAGAGCTTTGTACGGCACGTACATCGGACTGGCAAACCAACCAGGTCGTCAAAAAACTCACCCGTTCTGCCGAAACTCACGAGTTTATAAGCACCGTTCGCTTCGCGGCTGCACAACTTTTTGTAACCCGCTCAACACTTACCAACAATTGCCTGCGTGTCCCATGCTCCATGGACCGCCTCCGGGTTGCCAAGGTTGCCTTTCTTCGTAAAGCTAGAAGCTGGAACGCCCGCCATGGCTCGGCAGATCGTGCTCAAGGTATATCTATGTGGTGAAACGCCGAGCCCTCTGCGAGTGCGGGAACCCGCCATACTTGGCAACGTTCGATGTGTTCTTTTTTGATTTGGATGAACCCCGTCTCGAGCTGCCAAGGTCGCAGCCTCTGCATCCCGCTGACTCGGCAGTCATTTCGCACGTACAAGGTTCCTGGGCGAGGCGCTTATAGTTCCCAGGATCCTCGTCTCCCTCGGCACTTTGCTATTGAGTATTGACTACATCGAAGCATTGGAAGATTCTATTCGTCGGTTCACGGGTTTGCTACTACTCTACTGAGATGTGCACAGCACGAACCGCGTGGCTGTTGTATTCTCCGCCGAGTAAAGCCAAAGCAAGGTACGCCGTAAACTTCCTCGCACACCGTGGACCCGGGCGGGCGGGCGAACATTGAAGCACCGTCACCATCACAGTTTGGGACGAAGCAGCTGCCTACATAGCTGAGTTTGGTATTCAGAGAGCGACATCATGGCAAGCAGTTGCCAGTGGCCCTCCACGCAACTGCTATTCAGCTGGCGAAAAGGAGAGATGGCTGTATATACATACCACAATCGGGCTGCCTCCGATCAGAGACATTCACAGACCTAGGACGTGTAGCCGGAAGACTGACCTGTTCCGTGCCCAGCATCGCGACGACGACGACGACGACATGGCTCGGCAACCCGCCGCTGGGCGTCTGTCGTCTGCGACTTTGACATGAAACCAGTTCCTAGTCTCGGATATATGTCGCAACCCAAAGCCATCCGGACCATTAAGCTTGTAAATTAAAGCGACAAAAAAGACGCACTGCGAAGGCTGCCGCGACTCGCAGCCCTACTGATCAATAACCCCCCCCCTCCTCTCATTCGACTCCTGGCGGCCAACTTTGAATCTTGTAGAATTCAGCCTGCATACACGCGAAGCTCGTGGCCGACGAGGATGTTGCCGGCACATCTCGAGCAATGTTTCACTGTTGGCTGGGCGCTCGGCAGATAAAAAAAAAAAAAAAAAAGCATCTTGCCGCCCCTTCAAGTCTCCCACGTGTCTTATAAGTGTGTGCCAGAGTTGCTGCGGATTTGGCAGACGGGATTGTGATAGTGTTTCGATGAGACCGCGTCTGGGTCAGACACCGGAGCGCTCTGCTCGCGACGTGGAGGCGCCATGGAGATCAACCCAAGCATCGCCGAGGTCTGGTCGCTCTACGCGATAGCGACCGTCATGATTGCGATGCGAGTCTTTTGTCGAACGAGAATGGTCGGGGTCGCGGGCTACAGGCCGGACGACTACCTCGTGTTCTTCGCCTGGGTACGCGAGTGTCGACGTTCGAAACATGGTCGTCGTGCTTCCTACCTGCGATAGAACGAACACTGGCTGACATGCTGTGAGAAAAAGGCCGTGTATACGACGGTTTCCTCGATGGCGACGCTGTTTGTCCTGGTCGCTCAGGGCCGGCACACGTCGCTCCTGACGCCGGAGCAGAGGGCCACGATGCCAGAGTCAGAGTTGTATGTCTTCGATAGTGAGATCCGGAGGCGCAAACTGACGAGCATGACCAACCAGCGCGATCTGGGAGTACGGGTCCAAAAACTTTGTTATCGGGATGTGCTGCCACGCCACGATTGTGTGGACTCTGAAGTTCAACAGTACGCGAACGACCCCGACATAGGTATGTTCGACAGCTTTGCTCACCACTACTAACATTTGACAGTGCTGTTCTTCCATCGACGCCTCGTCGGAGGCCAGTGGGTCGAAAGGTTCCTGGTTCCCGTCATGTGCTTTGTGGGCATGACCGCTCTCGCCATGGTCCTCATCATCCTCCTCACCTGTCGACCCATTACAAAGATGTGGCAAATCCGGCCAGACCCGGGAGGTTCGTTGGCAAGGCATACCGAGAAGACTCTCGCTGATGCTGGTCCCAGAGAATTGTGTGCCACAGAACAAGGTGTACTTTTACAGCATTCTTGCCATGAATGTCACCACTGACCTCTGTATCATTGCCATTCCCATACCAGTAAGCTTCCATTTCACTCCACTATACATGTTCCTGTTTAACAAGCATCAAAGGTCATCAGTCTCGTCCGGGCCTCTATCTGGCGTCGTCTGGGAGTCTATTTCCTCTTCAGCCTCGGAGTCTTCGTCATATCCGCTTCAATCATCCGCGTCATTTTGATCTTCCATGTGAGTAGACGACACCACAAGTCCACAACCCCGCCTACACTGCCTGCCCCCGAACGCTGACACCAGGTTCGACAACAAGCCGACTGGCCAGTTCGGGCCGGGAGCCATGTGGTCCATCAGGGAAGACTTCGTCGCCATCTTCGTCGGGCAAGCACCCATGATCGTGCCCATGTTCAGGAAACGCTTCTGGGAGCAGCCGCGCAGCAGGTTCACGCCGAAATCCAGCCAGGGCTCCGAAGGCCACGAGCTCGAGAACAGGGCCTCGAACAAGGACAGGAAACCTAAAGACCCCTGGAGCCTGACGCGGCTGGGGTTCACGCACGTCACGAACGTTACGAATGTGACCGAGGGAGGCACCAAAGTGGAAGCGACGGTTGTTGGGAACGACAGTCGAGAGCGGCTGGCCGGGACGGGAGAGACGCCTGCGGACACGGCTGGCTCGACGGCATCGCAGGCCGGCCACTCGGATGGAGAATTCATAGTAGGCGCGGGGATGCTGCTCGAAAATACGACAGGACACAGTCTTGAGATCACGCCGGTGCCGCGTACCGCGGATCCCGAAGCTTTGCAGAATAGGTAGGGGCAGGGTGAGAAAATGTATCCGCAGAGGAACGTGTACGATAAGCCGCACGATGAGAAACGACTGTCATGTTGTTTAGACGGATGTAGTTAGAAGGAGCTAGGAGAAAGTGTTTGACCTCCTCATGTGTTTGATCTGAACAATATCCACTCGCTCACCAGCCCAGTCCAGGCAGCGCCCGACGGAGAATGTGGGGAAAATCACGCCGCCAAACGACGACGTGAAAGAGCGGCTGTCATCAACTGGAGAATCAATGATATGTTGGGCGTGAGCAATGCAGCATACCTTGGTCCGTAAAGAATCCGCTTGATGGCCTTCTGGAGCTCGTTGTCATGCTACAAGTCTACCTGCAAGCATGGACGTGAATGCTTGTATTGTGAGCTTGATGACAACTGTCTGTTTACTGATCTAGTTCCATGGCTTCGTACGTTCATGGATGACAGTACATTGAGACTGTGGAGTTGACTGTCGTTGATGTTGTGGCTGTGGCTGTGGCTTAAAATGTTGACGATGTACGTTTGCTGGAGTTGTGGCTCGACTCTGCCACAAATTCGCATGTGATTCGGAGCCTCCCAAATCTTGCCATGATCCACAGGTCAATTTAGCAATTTCATGCCGCAGACACGCGGAAAGCTTGTCTTTTGCAGTCTCGAACCCTCGGCCACGCGACTTGCCAGGTCCTGGCCGGCTTCGGAGTCGGCCTGTAATGCTGTGTATTAATAGGCAATGGAGCCAAATCGCCGTGTGGTTTTTAGTGTAAGGCGCACTTGACACATGGGCTATTCTATCCAATCATGTCGAACGTCCAGGTGGAGATGGTGTCATATTCTGGTCAGT
Source organism: Colletotrichum lindemuthianum (assembly GCA_001693025.2). Lineage (NCBI taxonomy): Eukaryota > Fungi > Ascomycota > Sordariomycetes > Glomerellales > Glomerellaceae > Colletotrichum > Colletotrichum lindemuthianum. The sequence goes on along the minus strand of MASP02000102.1, from coordinate 162,914 downwards.
CGTCGTTCGAGCCGAGTCAAGCGGACGCCGGTCGTCTTGGCCCTTGGGTCACGACGGTCCCTTCTTTTTTTCCCTTGTATTCACATCTTCGAGCACTTGCTGTCAGCCTCGAAAGACGCCCTACGCTTATCACGCCCTACCGCGAGGCCCGTTGCTGTTGAGAATCTGTTGGCAGGGGACCTGTCTGGAGGACCCCCTTGACGCCCAGGTCCAGTGGAGTTCGGGAGCCGAGCCGAGCCGGAGTTGGGGTAACGGGGCCGGGATGAACACGGGAACGCCACGCCGAGTCGATGAGGGCATCGTCAACATGTCTTCTGCCACCACCGCACCTGAGGATGACTGTCAAGCTCCGGGTGGCAAGCTCAACCTCTCGCTAGCACATGTCACCGACGACGATGCGCTGCAATTCACGTCGTTTGAGCCGTTCAGTGGCCAGAACTCGCCGTTCGACTTGGATGGCGCCATGGACCACGTTGGCGAAGGGCTCGGAAGCGGATGGGTAACGCCACTTGCATCGTGCTCCAACTGCATCGCTTGGGGCCATCACTGCCAAACAGCCCAAGAACCCGAGTCCCAAGGCCGCTGTGTACCATGCGCGTCCCTTGGGTGCGAGTGCAGCTTCACTGAAGCCTCACCGGGTGCTTCTGCACAAGATATCAGTAACCTCGTTTATGGCAGGCGACCGGTCCTGGCGTACTTGCAGGCACCGCCCACACCAGAGGCGTCCAAGAGGTCGAGCGGTGTTTATGAGCCCGTGACAGGCTCGTCCACCTCGACACCTCCGCCGCCCAAGATTGGGACGAGATTCTCGCGAGATTCGACTCGGATATTGCGCCAATGGCTTTCGTCGCACAGCCACCACCCCTACCCGAGCGATGACGAGAAGAAGATTCTCCAACATCAGACCGGACTCAGCAAGATCCAAATCACCAACTGGCTCATCAACGCCCGGCGGCGAGGCAAGGTGCCAAACCGCAACCGGTCCATCTCCCCCTACTCCGGGAGCGGCTCGCAGCCCATCGACGTTCCCATGAGACCTGGAACGCCCGCCCCGAGAAGCAGCCCTCGCTATCAGGCTCTGAATCCCCTCGAGCGGTGGGTCGACTCTCCTCCCGAGCACGAACCAGCCACCGTCAGCGCCATCGCGCGAGCTGTGGCATCCAGCCATGCAGATTCCTCAGGTAAGGCGTCTCCTTTCGGGAATGCCTCGTAGTAGCCATGAACCAGGGGAAAACAAAAGCTGATACGTCACAAGCGGTAGACGGCAGCAACATGGCCTACACCGACGAAGACGCGGCGAGATCGCTCCGCTCGTCCGCGAGCAGCGTCGGCACCTCCACCAGCGGCGGCTCCTTCGCCTCGGCGTACTCGCACAATTCCAACACCTCGACGGGGCTCCCCCGACCGCCGGCCCCGCGCGGCCGCGGCCGCGGCCGCCAACGGAAGCGTCCCAAGCGCACATCCCTGACGTGTCCGCGGAACCAGTACCAGTGCACCTTTTGCACGGAAACGTTCCGGACCAAGCACGACTGGCAGCGGCACGAGAAGTCTCTGCACATGCCCCTCGAGAGGTGGGTGTGCTCGCCGGACGGGCCGACCGCGGTCAACCCGGACACCGGACAGCCGTGCTGCGTGTTTTGCGGCGAAGCGGAGCCGAGCGAGGCGCATGTTCGGAATCATAACCCTTCGGCGTGCCGGGAGAGGACGTTTAACCGCAAGGATCACTTGAAGCAGCACCTTCGCCTGGTTCACAACGCCGGTCTGCTGGATACGTCTGCGAAGCTGTGGAGGATGGCCATTCCGGATATCCGGTCCCGATGTGGCTTCTGCGGTACGTTTTGGCACTTTGACCCCATGGTTTCGCGTTCCCGGAGCTAAACATGATTCATACAGGCGCCTCCTTGGACAGCTGGGCGTTCAGAGCGGACCATCTAGCCGATCACTTCAAGATGGGCCAGGACATGTCTGCTTGGAAAGGCGACTGGGGGTTCGACGAGATGGTCTTGAAGATGGTGGAGAACTCGGTGCCTCCGTGTGAGTCGTTCGTTCGTTCGTCCGGGATCATGGCCCGGTCAACTAACCAGAAATTTCAGATTTGATCGAGTACGAACGTTTCACGCCGTTCCCATATCAGGCCAGCGGGACACCGCCAGAGTCGCCGCGAAACGCCGTCGAGCTGCTCACCCTGGAACTGAACCACTTCCTCAGACTCTTCTACGACAGAGAGGGAACCATGCCGAGCAACAGGGAGATCCAGCTGGAGGCCTGCCGCATCATCTTCGCATCCGAGGTCTCCTCCGAGGAGCGGGACGACGTCGGCGCACGGCACGAATCCTGGGTGCGGGACCTCATCACCTCGCAAAGCGACATCACCCAAGACGCCCGCTTCGGTCCCATCCGCTCCGTGGCGGAGAGCATGATGTCCAACCTGCAGATCAAGGGCAAGAACAACCTGTTCGAGGGCGACGTTTGCGAGCTGCAGCTGCGTGCCTTTGTCGAGTCCTGTCGGCTCGGGCCTACGGGGGCCGAGAATATTACCAACCAGGAGCTGCAGAGCGAGGCGTGCAAGATCGTGGCCCGTCTCGGCGCCGATTGTGGCGTGTCGCCGGCTGACTTGGTTGTCAACTGGATGGTGAATCTCATCGGGACGTCGTCGTCGGCCTGGTTGGATGGTTTCCGCAAGCGAAGTCGCCTGCCTGCTACTGACCTGGACCTGGTCACTTGTTCAACGCAACCGGATTCTAGCCCGGCAATGGTGCAAGCATCGAGTGTTGCGGTTGGCGGTGGCGGGATGCTCGACAGCCAGGGTGACGAAGGGTTCCTCAGCTTCTTGAACGAGTCCATCAACGACGAAGTCCAGACTTACAACGACAACAAACCTGGAGGCATGCGACACCAGCTCAACCTCGACGGAACCCAGCCCTGGTTCTCGCCGACCGACGACGCAGTCGTACCGACGTTCCCAGACTCGCTCCCACCGTCACCCTCGCCCACAGAACTCGCCATCTTCGCCGCGGAAACACTCGACCACACAATGGACTTCACCACCGATCCAGGGCCCGGCGCTCTCGAAACCGCATCAGACCTCCTCCTCCCAGCACCGGACACGACCAAACCCGCGACGAACCCGCCAACGTGGTCGAAGCTGAACCGCAACTACGCCTTCTTCAACGACGCCAACTTCCACCGCTGGCTGACGCTCGAGCTGCGCCGCTGGGTCGCGGCCACCATGTCGCCCAACAACCCCAGCCGCCACGTGCCCACCGACGAGGAGCTGCAGCACCAGGCCCGCTTCATCGTGTACGAGGAGTAAGTTTTGTTTCCCCGTTTCTGTGGCGGGCATAGGCCGGTTGTGAGTTGACGTGTGCTGACGGTGGTGCTGCCAGCGGGGATCCGTGGAACCAGACTTCGGCGGATAATATGGAGTGGTTGCGGCACTTTAAGCGTGACGTGGGGATTACGACTGAGTCGCAACAGCAGGGTTTGGGACCTTCGGCGTCTTCTGACAAGTAATCAGACGTGGAATGGAGCAGCGCGTACTTCTTGGGATTCATCGCTGCAGCTGTTCAGGTGGTAGGTTAAACCTCAAGCCAAGGCCGTGAACATTACCGCCCTCGATAGCACACAACGCACGATTCAGGTTATCTAATGAGTCCATCGGCTCGTGACTCCTAGATCCTGTGAAAATCTTTGCGTCTCGAGTTATTATACGCCCCATTCATGACGACAGTGAGAATGTTTCCGCCTCGCCGTGACTGCCTGCAGCGATTCCAAGAGGCAGGCCACCACTCAGTGATGGCCAACGAGTTGCTCATATTCAGTCGCCTCCGTAGGACTTGGACGCTGGAAGCAAAGCATGGGTGAAACGGCTTCTTAGTGCTGGACTCTTGCCAGTCGTCAGGTGTGAACCCGTCCGGGTGGAATTCGTGGAAATCTCATTAAAGTGCGGCTTGTGGCGTTCTATTTCCGGGTTCACCCCTACATACGGAGATCTTGATTGTCACTATTTCCACCGTATTTGCCCTGACTTTTTGCCTTGACGGCTGGCTACTGGGACTACTTCCCATTTGGCTCGCTCTGTAAACGTAGTGTTACAGTAGAGGGGCTGATAAAGTCATGCTCGGGTTGAGTCTAAGTAACAATACTTCAGTTGTGGCTTGGACTTGGAGCACATGGGCTTGAGCATGATTTGGGCTACAGTCTAGAAGTTAAATGCTGTCACCCCTAGGTATATCACTGCGTATTCGGATGTGTATGTGAGCAATTGTTATACCGTCAGTAAGTATGGAAACCTCCAGTCTTGGTCTTCCGTTACGGAAATCGACCGTCTGTCGCTGGCTTGTTTTAAAGCCGTGGTCACGGTGTAGGATCCGGATTAATGAGGAGACAGTGGAAACCAGCTGCGGGGAAATAGGGAAATCTTTCGATACCTGCCACAAGGGAAAAAGATGATGATCATCATCTGAGCAACTGTAGAAGTCCTGATCATTTGTCAGTACAAAGCCAAATATGCCGCCAACTCATCAAGAAGCCCTTCCGAACTTTGGTCGTCCGAATTGTTCTTTTCAAACTCGCTAAATATCCCTGTCGTTGTCCTTGATAGAATCACCATGAGGTACTGTTTAGTTCTTCAACATGGTCCATGTAATGATCATGGCCTCTTGGGCAAATTCAACAGCACTGGCAAATACAACCAAGCTGTTTCTGTAAACCGCAACGTGGTTTCTACCTTGTCAAACACTTAAAGCCTACTTTACATCCCTCACAACTTACTCTAAGTACGTTGCTGGATATAAAGTGAGTTAAGGTACCTGCGGCGACTTAAAAATATCAAGACACACTCTTTTGTACTCTAACTGACCTTGTCATGACTATTGGCAGACTAGCCTTCTCGTACAATTCGCTCACGGCATGTGTCGCCTTTCCTCAATGTTCAACTTTACAACCGTTACAATTACCAAAATCTCTAGCCTTAAAAATCGGGACCTCACGAAAGAGGAGGAGGAGTCGGCTCAAACGCATCCTCCAACATCGACAACACCGCTCATCCAACTCTCCCATGACGCCCGTCGCCGGGCAGAGAGCGCAGTTTCTCCGCATCACCGTCATTCTCGAGAGAAACAGACGCTCCGTAGAAAATGCTCTTGTCGGTGTACTGGAATCGTACATGCACTGGAATCGACAGATCCGCCGCGCGGTCGACAAGAGTTTCAGGACTGACATTCGACCCATCGGCCGCCGCTTCCTTTGAGAGTCGGACAGAATAGGACTTTGGCACCGCCTGCGAGGCGACGAGAGCCAGGCAGTACGCCGCCGTGGCTGTGAAACGAGTGACGAGGCGCATCGTCGGCAAGTGCTGGATAAGTCCCGGCAACTCGGACAGACAACACAAAGAGCATGTCGAGAGTACGGTTCATATCTACTATTCACTGTAGTTTTGAAGACTTTCGGGCTACCCCTGGAAGGCCAAGATCGTCAGCTTTATAATATCTTTGCCGAACGGACGCGGACCCGAGATAGCCGCCAAAGCGGACCACCCTAAAAGGGCGGGGCTTTCTCGTATTCGGGAGATCACGATGCTTGTCGTCGTATCTGCCCTGTCAAATGACCTTAAAGTCGACTTGTCAGCGGCGATAGTGGCGCTAAAGCCGTGGAAGCCGCGGCTTCACTTGGCGGTTTTGCTTCTACTTGGGGATATGTAGTCAATAAGAAGATATTGTCTAACGTCTGAGCCTACTTATGGAATCGTCGAGAAAACTATTTTACGTATGATCCCGAGATCCTCTTTATTCGTACATGATCAATCGTTTATGTCTGATTCAATAAGCTTTACTCTTCATGATATGATGGCAAATAGAAACCCAAATAAGGCACGATCAGATTATGCGGTGGCTCTGCCGGAAATAACCCTACGATGTGATTGTCAGTTACAGAATAAAGAGAGTGTATTTGACAGATTGAACGACAGAATGCTCAAAGAATACTTTCAGAGAAATGAAAAGGGTGATTAGTACCGAGAGTTCAATACTTTCAAAGCACATGGTAACTTGAGTCCGTTTGCGCCTAGTCCTCTGCCCACGGATTCTGGTAAACCTCTTCCACCATCTCCGACGTCTCACCCGCAACGCTTCCCGGGCTGCGTGCCCGGTCTTCCAGTCGCTCAGAACGACACGCCAAACCTTCTTCAAGCTGTTGCCCGGCACAACTGTCCAACTCGTGTGGGTGAACAGCCCAAATACCGGCTCTTTCTTCCGGGTTCTGCCCACTGTCTTGTCCTGCTTGGTCCCACTCGGGAGATTGACCCCTCTCCTGCGGTCTCTCTTCTATGTGAGTGAAAAGCTCTTCACCGTACCATAATGGCACGCTTTCCTCTCCGTTCGAAGCCTGGTCAGGTACGTCTGTTTCAGCGTTGCCGTCGCCGTCGGACATGCTTTCATCCCCTGTTGATGAGTTTTTCAACCGGCAAACATGTTTCCAGCCGTTTCTCCGGATCTCGTAAAACTTCCCTCTCTCTCGTTCTGGTTCGCAACATCCCATATCGAAATTCCTCCATCATCTCTGGCCAGGCAATCGGCACCGCTCTCGATCAATAGACTCAAGATGGGCGGTAGGTCCATTGTAAGCCAGAAACCGCCGTCCATCAAGTGATGCAAGCACGTCCTGCCAAGAATGTCTCGTGAATAAATATCCGCCCCTCTTTTCAGGAGACCTCGCACGTTTTCCAAATCTCTGTCCACACAGGATCGGGAAAGCAACGACATTCCCTTCGAGTCCTTTTCGTCAATGCTGAAATAAACGCTTCCCAGCTCCAATATACTCCCAAAGATTTCCTGGAAATAGTGATGAATACATTAATTGATGACCGCATCTCACACGTCGTGTAGAAAGGACACCTACGGGGTAATGATTATGGCCTATACTATCTGTTGCGAAGGAGTCACTGGGTATGCGTGCGATCTAAGAGAACAAAATGGCTTGTTTCTTCTAAGTCTGAATATGACATGAGGGCCCTTATTTAAAGAGGGTAAAACTTATGCGTCGGATGAATGTTAGGCTGACGGATTAATATTAGCATAGAGCGTAGGGGGTGCATAGAGCACTATAGCCATACAAGGCTACATCACTATAGTGAAACCTTTATAACATACTCCCCCAGACTTAAATAAAGTATTATATAAGTCTGAATAGATTTTTTAATATAAATAAAAGAGAGATTTCTAAATAAATATTTTTAAACCTCTAAATAGAGATATAGGGAGAAATATAATAAAAGAAAATTAACAAAAAATTATATTATATTATTATTATATGAGGATAATAGTAGGTTCCTTCTTTATATAGCTGTTACTATAGGTGATCCAGTATATTTAGAGGCTGTAGCTTTAATAATTAAAGTGAACCTTTAAAGTAGTAGCTTCTTATTAGCTGAGATCCTGAAGTTAAGATAGTAGCTACTTAATATTAAAATCTCTAGTATAGCTACCTCTTAATTCTCTTCTTTTAATAAAATTAATAATATTATTATATATACCTCTAGCTTTATATTTACCCTCAATTACCTTATTTAATAGTTTCTAACTTATATTATTTAATTTGATAACTTATTTTAAAGGTATTAACACTTCTGACTAGATAGTATTTCATAAGATATGTAAGGAGTATGCAGCTATAACAGCTAAGGTAAGAGCTACTCTTACTTTAAAGTGAAAATATAGAGAGGTGGAGGGGGAGGGTAGCCTCTCTAATACCTCCTCTAGGTAGTTAGACCTAAATAAGAATATATTATTTCTTAAGTTACTATTAATAGTCTATCTGTTAATATATTAAGATTAGCTTTTAAGTTATAAAGTTAACTGATTATATTATAGGGTGGAAGATTACGCCTGCTAAAGGTAAGAATAAGGCCCTTATATAGAATAAAGGGGATTTAGATAACTATAATTTAGAGTCTAGTCTTCTAACCTCTCTATCTATACGTAAAAAATAGTAAAGCTGTAAGTAGCATATATTTCTTACTACTTATCTTATATATATATTACATTAGTTACTAATATTCATATAGAAGCTAAAGCTACTAAGGATATAAGAGCTGAGGGGTAGGAGGAGGAGTAGCTACTACTACTAAGCGACTAGGTATATCTTCTCTATCTTTAAAGTATGTTAGCTAATACTATACTTAGTGTATATATACCTAGGTTAAAGTTAGGTTTAAAGTGTTTTATATATAAAAGTAAGAAGAAGTTTTATATATAGACTTTAAACTTAGTTTTTAATATAAAGCTCTAACTCCTTACCTCTCTGTAGGCTAATAAGCCTGAAACTGTAAGTAATATATAATATTTACTTTAAGATTATAGTTACTAATACTTTACCTTAGGTTCTTACTTGTGAGAGAGTGGCATTCTGTGAGGCTCTCACTTTATATAAAATAGGTTTAAAAGGATTTAAAGTAGAGAGTGAGAGTGGTAGTAGGATATTATCTGGATCTAGAGTTCTAATAATTTATATATTTATTAGCTTTAAGTTAGAGGTTTCTATAGGGAATGTAATAGTCTCTAGTGAGTTGCGTGCTAGCCCTTTTTTGGAGGTAGTTTTTTTACAGAATGTTATGGCTAGTATTCAGCTTATAATTGACAGTTTTGTTAGTAGCCTACTTCTATAGGTAGTGCTGCCTGCGTTTAGCTTACTGCTTAACAGCTATATAGCTACTCTCTAGGGATATAAATAAAATACTAAGGGTTATGTTGCTTAGTGCCTTTTGGGGTGATGTTGTTTGGGCTCCTTGGGAGTTAGTTATACTTCCTAGTTATAAGGTTATTTAGTTTTAAATATATCTAGCTTCTAAGCTTTATTTACTGTGTAACACTTTATTTTTACTCTATCTTAATGTTATAGGGATATTATAGAGGTTTAGAAGTATCCTAAAATATTTAAACTTTACGCGTAAGAGTGTTTTTATAAGATTATCTACTGGTATTTTATCTGTAAGTAAGTAGATTATATTAAAAGATTATAGTTTATGTTTCTAATAAAGCTATATATTCTGAATTTCTATATAGTGGAGGTGTGTTGTTATGCGCTCCTTTTTTCTGATTATGAGGTGAATAGTTTACTGATTGTTATAGTAGATTTTCTATATATCTCCCAAGATGAGGTCCAGGTTGATAAAGAATTGTTATAATACTATAGTTTCTTTTATAGTGTGTTCTAGGCTTAGAAGCTCTGCTTCAGTTGTTAATATAGTTACAGTACTTTAGTGTACTACTTTCTACTGAATGGAGTTTCTAAAGAGAGAGATTATAAAGCTCTATGAGGATCTTTATATCTCTTTATTATTAATAAAGGAAGTGTTATTTACGATCTGGAGTATTTATATATTATTACTTTCTGAGATGCTGAAGTATATAGAGAGATAATATATATGGTAGAGGTAGTAGATTATTTAGTTTACTACTGTATAGTATTTAGGAGATAGGTTTGTGAGAAAATAGGATAATAGAGTGTATATAAAGGTGATATTAGGTTAGATTATAATTAATATGTATAGGATTAAGCTAACCTTCTCCTGGAAGGTTTTGACTTACTGGGGAGTTATTTTGCTGTTATATTTCTTAAGTGGAGTGAAGGGTAATAGTGTTGCTGGGGCTTTGGAGTCTATAAGGTTGAATTTTTTTGCTATATGCTTGATATACTGGTTGTAGGTTAAGTAGATTTAGTATATTTTGCGGTTACGTGAGATTCTGATTCTGAGGTATTATTTAGCTTATTTCTGGTCTTTTAATTTGTAGGTTTGCTTGATTCTATTTATCACTTTCTTAGTGTTACTAATATAGTTTTTATAGTATAGAATTAGGATATTATTAATATAGAAGAGGATAAGGATTTTCTTGTTATGAGTCTGGAAGAGATATAGGTTTTTATTTATTGGGTGCAGTTTGAAGTGAAGAAAAGTTAAAGAGAACTTTTTATATTATAGTAGAGATATATTATATAGTCTGTATAGAGTATAGTAAAATTTTATAAGTTTCCTTTTTTACTTGAAGCTGTTTAGTATATAGTATATAATAGGAGGGTTATTTGGTTTGTATATAGTGTTTAGGAATGTGTTTATAATGTTAAACTGGTGGATCTTGAGGTTAAATTACGTTATGATTGCTATTATTATTCTAAAGGTGTATATAGTGAGAGTTGTGGCGTATATCTATTTGAGAGGATGCTTCTCTTAGAGGTTACTTTATATACAGATTCTAGCTTTATAGTGCTTAAGATAACTATTCTAGTTAAGCTTATATATAAATATCTATTTTAGAGGGATAGGTTTTAATTTTATTTTGCATTTAGTGATTACTTTCTAGATACTTATCTCTATAAGTTTATTAATTTTAGTGATAGTTATTTTAATAAAAATAGAATGAAGTAGTTCTAGTAAGTGTTTAATATTCTAGTAGGTTTTGGGAGGCTTTAAAAGCTAGTTAATATAGATCTTACTAATTAGTGTAGTGGAGATCTATATTTGCTTCGTTTAGTTAATTAATATAAAGATAAAGTAATAGAAGGTATAGTATCTCTAGTCTGCCTCCTTAAGAGCTTTCTCCTAATTAAGTATGAAGGTATTAAAGAAGGTATCTTAGTTACGTTCTATCTGGAGGAATATAAAGTATGCTCTGAAGTGTAGTGATTATTTTAGTGGTGTTTATAAGGGTTAGCCTGAGTTTTTATAGTTATATATCCACTCTAACTCTTTTCTGGCAGTATTCTCTTCCCTATTATCTAAGTATAGTTATACTGGATAAATAGGAGAGGTATAATTAGTAAGTAATATGTAAGGATCCTCTATATCTAGAATTTATAGAGGGGATATATCTATTTAAATATGAATCTTATTAAGAATTATATTTTCAGCTGGGTTTAATTTGGGGTTAGTATTTTGAGACTCCTCTTGTTTCTTATTATCCCTTTTAGGGGATAACTTTAGTGAGGGGTTTAAAGTTACCTATAGAGATATAGAATCTGGAATTACCTTAGAGGTTAGTAGCTATCCTCTTTATATATTATTACTCCTCTTTAAGGGTGTAGGCTTAGAAGGTTATATAGGTGATATTTTATTATCTAAAACTAATATAATATTATCTCTTATTTATATTTCTAGGATTTTTAACTCTAGGGATACTTTAGAAAGTAATTTTTATATCTCCTCTACGATCTTGTAAGCTTGGTTACTTTAAATTATTTTAGTAATATTATTTTTTAAGTAGAATATTTTCTTGTTAAATAATATATTTTATATAATAATAATTTATTAAGTTGAGGGGATCTAGATTCTGTAGAGGTTGTGGGAGTTTATAATATATCCTACTAGGTATCTAATATACTCTTGAGGTTTAATTTTGAAGTTTTATCTATTCTTATTTACTTTATATTCTTTTTTGAGAGAATATATTCTATATCTATATATATAAATTCCTCCCTATTAAGGGTAAGGGTTATTTAGAAGGTTTAGCTTATAGGTAGGATTATATTATTTAATATAGTTTTATAATTAGTTTTATTTAATCTGGATTAGGGAGAGTTATAATTAGCACTAGAGTGGATTTATATTATAGAGATAAGCTGCTGTAATGATAGTCTCACTCTAAAGTGAGGTTAGGAAGCTTAATATATTAAGTATCTTAAGAATTTTAGTGATAAGCTCTTTACTGGCTCTCTTAGTGTTACTATTTAGCTCCTTAGTGTATAAAGAAGTTAGTTTAATGTTAATATTCTATTCTGATACTTATATCTAGTATTCTGTGAGGCTATTAATTATAATTATATTTTACTTAATATCTTATCTGATTTTATATAGTATAAGGTTATATTATCTTTAGACTTAATATTTAAATATTTAGAGGATTATAAAGATATTAAAATACTATTTTAAAATATATAGAAAAGTGAAGAATTACTTTATATATTTATTTTTAATAATAAGGAGCTATTTACTTCTATTTAATATTCCTAGGTAGTTAAAGAGGTCTCAGGAGATTTTATAAAATAGTTATATAACTTTATTTTTAGAGGTTTAGTATAATATAACTGAGTTTATATATATGACTATATAATTCTTATATTTGAGGGTAGGGATATTTTAGATCTTCACTCTCTAAATGTTAAGAATTAGCTTTTTAAGTGCTTATAGTTTTAGGTGTCCTAAGTGAAGATACTATATTATAGTATTATCTACTCTCACCTATTATATATCTTGAGATTATTTAGTGTAGGTAAGAATGAGAGTATAGGAATTTATAATAATATTATTACTTAAGGTAAGTAGATTGGGAAAAGTGTAGGAGGAATAAGGTTTGAATTTTATAAAGATAATATTAGTTTTTTTTACTAGCTAAGCTATCTAAATACTTTTATTTAGAGGTCTGAAGTGAAGGATATTATTATAATCTAAGTATTAAAGTTTAGATTTCCTAAGGAGGTTTTCTGAGATAATATTTATGTGAAAGTTCTTAATATAGATAATATTCTTTAGAGTGATATTTTTGTTTCCCTTTATACTGTTGAGGATATTATAAAGAATTCTCATACTGTAGGCTATAATTAAGTATAAGGAGGCTTTAGTCTCAATTTATCTTAATATATTATAAGTAATTAAGTTCCTTTTAAGGTGTGAGAAGTTATTTACTAAGTGAAAAATTCTGTAATTATTAGGTATAATACTACTAGAGATAGTATTAAGGCTCTGAATATAGGTTAAGTAGACTGCTTCAGGTTTAGACTTAGGAGCGATTAAACTAGACTTCTTATTAAGGGTATATAAGTTATCCTCTGTGATAGTGAATATGATAATATTATTAGGTATTGTAACTGTTAAAGAGTTGTTGCTAAATTGTGACTTTTTTACCTTATTTTTAGATAATATATTTTTAGATTTACTATACTAACGTAAAGATATATTAGGGTTTTTTATAGTAAGTTATCATTTATAGGCTACTTTAATATAAACTTTAGTAAAAGCTGGAATATTAAATTTTTTTTAAATTTCTATAGTTTTGTTTTTATTAGTAGAGTTTTTTTTACCTGTGAGAGTGAATTTGAGGTGGATATAGTTATTTAGTTATTAGTTATATATATAATTATATAGGTAGGAGTTATCTAACTTATTTTATAAAGAGTTTTTATAAGTAAATTTATTATAGAATTTACTATTAGATTTACCTATAAAAGTTATATAAATACTACTGGATTTTTTTAAGTTACTAAGTTATTAATTATAAACTAGATTTTTAAGTATTTTAGAGTACTATAAGATATTTAGAACTATAGCTTTAAAGTGATTTTTTGCTAGTATATTTTTGAGGATATAGTTAGCTTACTCTAGGGTGAGATAATACTTTACTACTTTTAGGAAGTTTTATAAAGTGAGAAAACTCTAAACCTCTAGAATATTAAGTAATATAGCTCTAAGGAGGATACTTTAGAATTTTCTTATCTAGATATTAAGATTATAAGGTATCTTTACTTTTATGAGGATATTTCTATACTCTCTTTATACTACTATAAAATAACTAACTAAACTTAGAGTATAATATTACTTCAGTATATAAACTAGAGATTAAATAGAGATATTATTAGTAGTTAGAAGTTTTTATTTTATAGGGACTAGAATATCTATTATAACTATATTATTAATCTACTTAAAGAGTATATTATATACTTTCTCTTATTAGGAGCATTTTAACTTATAGGAGGTATATAATATAATATAATTTATATAGAGTTTATAAAAGTTTACAGATTTCTTATTTAAAGATATAGGAGGTATTAGAAATATTAGAAGTATTAGAACGCTAGGGGGAGTTAGGTTATTATCTATACTAATTAGGAGTATTTATTAAACTTTATCTTCTTTATCCTCTCCTGAGGTGATAGCTACTTTAGAGATTAGAAAGTTAATATTAATAAGATTATATATTTATAATTTAGTATAGTATATTTTAACTTATCTACTATTCTCCTTATAAAAGTAGAAATTAAGTGAAGGGATTTTATTAACTTTACTTAGGGAGGAGGATAATATAGAGAGTACCTCTAGATTAATATACTTCCAGAGGTTTTTAGTTTTAGTTTTAACTATAAAGATAATATACTAAGTAGGGAAGTTCCTATAATTATTAAGTTTAATTAAGATAGTAAGTTTTAATAAGGATATTATAGTAGAGGTAAATAAGTAATATAACGATAGAAACCTTAGTAGAGAGAAAGAAAAAACTAGAAGTAAATATATATAGGTAATAGAGATATTTATATTATATTTAGAGGACTAAGGGTATTAGAAGAGCTAGGCTTATAACTATTACGAAGGAGTCACTACATATATATATAATCTAAGAGAATAAAATAGCTTATTTCTTCTAAGTCTGAATATAATATAAGGGCCCTCATTTAAAGAGGGTAAAACTTATACGTCAGATGAATATTAGGCTGACGGATTAATGTCGGCATGGAGCGTAGGGGGCGCATGGAGCACTATAGCTACGCGAGGCTACGTCACTGTAGTGAAGCCTTCGCGACACCATCCAAGCATGTCCACCTATCATTCTCTAAGCGAAGCTCAGTCGTCAGATCAGCTCCTGCAGCCAATAAGGCCCTGAAAACCGGCAAAGCCCCATCATGCCAGTTTGTGACTGCCAGTGGAGTGCTTTTATAGCGTCAGACTTTTGAATAAATAGGCCTTCAAAAGACCGGAGAGTCTGACAATTCATCGCCATCTTCAAAGTATTCAGGCTCGTCGACAAGTGCGAGTCGAACATGCTCAATGTCCGCCACATCTTCAAGGTCTAGACCATGCTCGATCAGGAATGTGCATATTTTTGGATCATGCACAGCATACTGTATGTACACCTGGTTAATGACATTATTAAGCGAAAAATAGAGTAGTTAAAACACCTACATGAAGTAGAGATGCTCCCATCTCATCTCGATCTTGAAGCGTTGCTTCACCGGTGCCTAGCAACAAGAGCAGATCCTCCAGAGACCCCCACGTAACGCACGCAAAGACTTGAGAGTCGCTGGGTCTTATGCGACTGACGGCTACAGCTGATGTGAGCGAATAGAAGCCGTGGGCATGCTGGAACTGGTGAGCTGATGCTTTGATGATGTACTGCGAGCCCGCCGTCTGAGGACGAAGAGTGATCGAAGCACTGTGTTCTTCAGCTTCCTCTGTTGAATCCTTTGCCGTGCATCTTCTCCATCGCTTTCTCGTTGAAACTAGCCAAGTTCCATGTTGAGTCTCGTATTCAAGTGATCTCTCGGCCCTTCGAACAACTGTACCGCCTGAGGCTTTTTCAAAGGTGCTGACTGCGGGTTGTAGTTTCAGCTTGGCATGCGGGATTTGTATCATCGATTAACCTACTCTTAATTTGTTTGTTGATTTGAAGCTTGCGACTGGTATTCAATGGTCCGCGCATGTGCCTCAGATCTCTTGCATTTTCTTTCTCGGTCTTGACTGGGAACTCCTTCTCGTCTTGGATTTGTGTGCCTGAAGTGACGAGTTCCTCTACCAAGACGTCTAGGTCATCGAGTATCTCTTGTGCGTCGTCCGAAGCCAGGCAGCTGCCTGTGTTGGTGACCAGGGAACAGAGTCTTTCGATGCTCAGGGAGACCTCGTCACTGTGGTCCTCGGTGTTCCCTGGCCCGACAGTCTCCGCGGCGTTCTGCGTTCCGTGAACCTCAGATGCTGGCTGGGATTGTAGTCTCATTTGGGAGATTGCCTCCTCTAGACTCGCCAATCTTTCTGCGATGCATGAGGACTGCTCAGCCGACAGAGAAGACATGTTGGTTGCCTTGGTTTCGAGGGAGCTAACGACGCTCTGGACATGCTGCATTTGTGACAGCGACTGGGTCATGTGTTGCTCGATTTCGGTCAACGTTGCCTGCTGGCCTTCCATGAGAGCTACTTGCTTCGCGCTGTGATTGACAATCTGTGACGACGTAATCGAGATGTGGTGTGATTGACGCCTGTTCTGGTAAGGCAACGTCCTTTGACGAGTAGTGATCCAACACTTACGCATTAATCACGCTGATCTCAGAGTTTAACTCGCCGACATACCGCGACACGATATTTAGTGCATATACGATGTAGTCTTCGCCCAACGCCATCTTGAGTCTCTTCCACATGATGCCGTGGAACCTGTCGGCCGAGCTCACGCTCATCTTGCCAATCTTCTTTTCGAATTGCTCAATGTCCTCGTTGCACCTCTTCAATAGTGGCAGAAGAGAGGGACTAGAGTGCAAGAGACCAGGCAGCCACTGGAGACTCTGTGTCCGCTCGTACAAAGTCTGGAGGCTAGCGAGCGCCCTGGCGAGGTCGCGGAGCTTGTCGGGACCATCCTTGACGCTCGACACGAATTGGTGGAATGTTTTAATAGAAGTGAGACCGAAGCCGATGAAGGCGACGAGACTTGCGCCGACCTCCATGGTGGTTTGGGGTTAGGTTGGAGGAGGAGGAAGTTGATCAGGCTGCACGATTTGCAAAGAATGCGGGAGTAAGCTTGATATAACAGACAATAGACCACCGAGGTAGATGCTCTGGGGCTGAGACCTGCTGCGCCGCCCCAGTCAGCCCAACGGGAAGCCGAGGACCTATCATCTCGACTCGCTTCGAGCGGTTGCACAGAACCATGAGGCCTTGGACCGTTGAAGCACGTGGTGAACGTGTATTGGTTGGCAGCTTATAAGTGTATGGCAGCTGGCAGCTAATTAATGGTTTGCTTCTACACCAAAGTTGCCCGGGAGAGGGAGGGGTTCAACGATCAGGTACTAGTTGACCTCCCTAGTGTAAGTACAGTTATCTATCTAATTTTTGCGGATACTCTATCTTGTACGTATGGTGTTTTACGTGCTTAGCCCCCCACCTGGTAGGTAGCCTTACACGACACTTGGTAAATTATCTCTGTAATAGGAAAAGAAACCATTTACGTACCATAGCCTATAAATATCTCCATAGATAAGTAAATAAAAGGGACTAGGTAGTACAGCTACTAGTGTAGATCTAACCCCAACCTAGTAGTATATAGAGCCTATAAAGTAGTAGAGTAACAGCCAGGTACACAAACTTACTAGTATAAGCTATATAATAGTCTGTATAATAGTAGCTTTGAAGTATTTATCTTACCGCAATAAGGCTCACAAACGCCGGCTGACTACCGATGTGTCGTGAACTTACCGCAGTGTTGCTCACGATATTGACTCACGTTGGGGACAACGCCACCGGCGCACCTTGATGATGCCGGCCATGTAGATAAAAGAGAGCGATGGACTGCTTCATCACCTTCAAGTCAACGGCCGCCTGCCTGTCTTGTACGTGTATAAAAGTAATCAATTTTGCCTACTATATTATTAGTATTTCCAGATTGGGTGATGTGAGGCTGATGATAAAATCTGGCATATAGGGTTCCTTACTTATAAGCTGCTTAGCAGACGATGCAGCAAACAACTATAGTCTAGGTGAGAAGACCGATACAGCTCAAATTCGATAAGTAGTTTGGAGTTGTAATGAAGACCACATATTACAAATTAAAATTATATGATACGAAGCTGGAAATGCTGAGATGATTAGAAGGGAAAGAGCATAATGGAGGATGCGGCAATTTCGGGCTGTTCAAGTGGAGATTGTTAGAACGTGAGATCATGGACCTCTATTTTAAAGAAGTGTACTCGATAACAATTGATTTTGGGTAGTCCGGCTTTGCTGACAGCTATCATTGGCTGCTGCCGATTACAGCTTGTGCCTGTAGTCTAGTAGCAGTCGATGGGATATATCGTGCTACCAAGCTTGCGGCGAGGCCCTTCCAGCCACCTAGCGATCTGTCAGGGTTGCCACGGAAGAAGCACATGAGTGAGCAGGATGGACTGTCGATTCGTACTCAAGAATACACAGGGTGACCAGAGTTATCTCAACTAATCCAACAGAGCTGGGACCCGACGGAAATGACAGTCTGGCCTGCTTAGTGTTCTCAAACCATTCCGAGTAAATTGTATATATGACTCGTATCAAAGTATGTATGGATTGGGTTGGCATTCAGCCGGATAGATTGTACTTGAAAATGACACCACGTCCCTGGGCCAGTGATAGTGAGGTGTTTTATCGTCTTTGTCTCTGGTATTGCAGAAACTGTAGTCTGTGAGAGGTCTTCTGATCCCAACTTCACCTCTAACGAGGATAACTCAGAGAGCCTCCTAGATGGGCATGCAGAGCGGGATCCAATGAACTTGATAGTAGTACACATGTCTACTTGTCTCGTCGCGTTGTGTAGCGGTTGACCAAGGGAGGGCCTGTTAATTCCTTAGCACTTGATAGATACCGATTAGTGAACATATCTATGATTACGCATCACTACTCGTTTAGTTCAAACCTTGTTGTATTGATAACTCGACTGAGGCTGAGACGAAATTTTGACTTCAAAACTGAGACTAGAACAATTAAAAATGCCGTAAAGACTGTCTACTGTGGAAGTGACATGACAAGCCCGTCAGCCAATCACGATAATGAACTGGTCGTAGTCTTCGGCTGTAATTTACTGCTGAGGCATGAATGAAGCGCAGGAATCAGCACGTTGCCTACTTCTACATAATCCCCCATCTCCTCCGCACATTACTCACGATCCTTAGTCCAACCTGACAGTCTGCAAACATGCGATTCCATCACCTTTTCTTCTTCTTTCTAGCGACTGCCATGGCTGCTCCCGACACCGGGCCGCGAGCCTTGCGCGAACCGCCGACGCCCCGACAAGCTGCTCGGGCATGCTGTACAAACAGCTTCAACGACTGCGTAAGTATCAAGCATTTGCCTTGTAAATGGGAGAAACCGAGACTAATTCGTTCCAGTACTGTAATTGTGTTGGCGTAAGTCCAGGCTACGACTTGATCCCAACGTTTGCCTGACTCCAGTGACTCTAGCTTTTGTAGGGCTGTGGGCCGTGGCGGGGCACGATCTTGTCCGGGAGGCACGCGCGCCGACCAAAGCTGTGATTAGACAGGCACAATGTGACTGTCTTGTATATTTTAGGAGCTAATTCCTACAGTCTGCCGACTGTTCTAGTTTGCTTTTAGCGTATGTGATGCGATTCTACCAGTCAGCATAGACTTCGGAGGGAAGTGGAGAAGAATCGGAAACTTTTGCGTGATGCCATGCCAATGTAGAAATTGAGGCCAACCTCGTGGAAATGTTCTCGCTGGAAGTATAATGACATGAACACTTGGTTACAGAAACGCCATGGAATGCTGGCCAAACTCCATCAACTCCCTGAAGCTTCCAACCAACGACTTCTTAAACACATTATATCGTCTATCGCCACCAACTCTCCACCTCATATCCTCTATTATCCCCCTCGTCCACCTCACCTCTCCTCCTCATTATCCCCCTCCAGCCAAATCTCATGCCCATCCCCCTCCCAAACCGCCCAGCTCGCCATCACGCCCAACACGGCCACGCCCGCCAACCCCCACCACACCGCGCCGACAACCCCCCCCGCCAGCCCCCGGCCGTACAACCACCCGCACAGCACCGGCCCGACCGTCCTCGCCGCGCTGCTCACACTCTGCCCCAACCCGTGAATCGTCCCCAAAACGCTCGGGTGCGGCGTGCAGTTGTTGATCAAAATAGTCTGCCCCGGCAGCGCAAACGTCCGCCCCAGCACCTGGAGCAGCAGAACCCCCACAACCGCGACCCAAACCGCCGCCCCGCCCTTTGGCCCGGGCGGCGGCGCGTCCGCCGTCGTGGGGACCACGGCCAGGTACGGCACGAGAAAGTACGTCAGCGGGAACAGGTACAGACACAACCGCCACGCCCGGACGGTGCCCAGCCGCGCCGACAGCCGCGGGTACACGAACAGCTGCAGGCCGATGCCGATGACGCCGAGGATGGCCATGGCGAACCCCACGCGCTGCGGCGGCATGCCCAGCCCGCCCGAGAAGCGGAACGGCAGGCGCGGCGGGCCGGGCGACGTCGGCGTGGAGAGGAAGACGAACCACAGCGCGTTGAAGGTGCCGACGTGGAAGGCGAGGAGGAACTGCGCGGAGAAGGTCATGACGACGTTGCGCGTGAAGATGCGGCGGAAGGGCAGCCGCTGGCGATATCGCGGTTTGGGGTTCTGCGGCGCGGCGGCGGCGGCGGCGGCGAGTTCGACGTCGGTGGTTGTGCTCGCGCTCGACGCGACCGCGGTCTCGTCCAGCAGCCGGATCGCGCCCCGAGATCTGCCGTGCCGCACCCGCGCCCAGCAGCTCCGCAGCGCGGACGCGAGTTTGCCGCCGACGCGGGACCCCATGTCCGGGCCCAGTTCGCGCAGCGCGTCGTGCGTTTCGTCGAGGCAGAGCCAGACGGACAGCGCGGCGCAGGAGAGGAACACGGCGCTGAGGAGGTTCGGCGCGGCGTACGGGTACTTTTCGAAAAAGGCCACGCCGCCAAAGAGGGAGGGGTAGCTCCCCGCCGGGTCGGAGAGGACGCCGCCGAGAATGGGGCCGATGATGACGCCGATGTTGAAGGTCATGGGGAGCAGGATGAAAGCGCGGGCCTGGAACTTCTTTTCGCGGACGATTTCGCTGATCCTTTCCTGGTGTCAGTCTTTCTCCTCTGTTCGTAAACTCCTCTCAGAGAGGTTAAAAGAGAACAGGACACGCCGCACATTGTTCTCAAAACGCCCACGTTTCCGTTGGTCGCGCCGCCGATGCACCGGAAAACCAGGGCCTGCGCGAAGCTCCGCGAGAAGCCGAAGCCGACGCACGACATGCACGTCCCGAGCAGGCCGATCATGAGCACGGTTTTGCGCCCGAAGCGCTTCGAGTCGGCGAGGCGGCCCCAGATCAAGGCCGTGACGAACTGCGCCGCCGTGAAGGAGGCGTGCAGCACGCCCGCCTGGCTGGCGATGACCGAGTCGGACAGGCCGGGGTCGAACCACTTGAGCTGGTAGAACATGTACGACTGCGGCATCGTCAGCAGCACTCTCGAAGCGGACTCCCCGACCAAAAGAGGTGGTCTCATGTCGACGGGCGACGCTGAGATGAGAAGGCCCGCCATACCTGCAGCGAAGTCTGCACCAACGGCTCGCTCAGCCTCGTGAGCGTGATGACGAGCAACTGCTGCTTCTGCGGCAAGTCGCGCCACGCGACCGGCTTCGGTTTCTCGGGCGGCTTGACAAGGGGGTCCTGTTCTCTCGGCACCGGCGACGCGAGAGCTTCGTCCACGGCTTCTACCTCGGCGACGGCGCCATCTGGGCCCCGGAGTGTCAGCGAGTCATCGCTCGTGACGGAGTCCGTGTCGGTGTCCGGCTCATCGCGGTACGGCACAAGGTGCTGCGTCGGCTCGTCGTCATCGGTGGGTGAGCGCGGTGGCGACATGCCCTGAGGTGATCCGTCTGATGACGAACGACCTTGGCACGAATGCGATGCGACGTGATGCGCGAGGTGAGTGGGCGACGCAGGCTGAAAATGCGATGCAATGCAATGCGACCGCAAATGCCCAATCTACAAAGCGCTCAGATCTAGCGTCAAAAGCCTCAAAATGTCCCGACTGAGAGTAGTAATAGTGAGAACGAGGTTGAAGAAAGGAAGAGTCGACGTCAAAATACAAGAGGTACGTCGTCGGCAAAACCCCGACTGGCTGACGGAACGGACTGGAGCCGGTCAAGGCTTTTAAGGCCCCGCAACCAACCACGACGCGATAAATCAAACGAAACGAACAACGCTCGCCGCGCAAGGAACAGCATGTCGCAAGAGTCAGACCAACTGATGGCAAATTCCTTCTTTAGTCACACCTATCGTACCTTGACACCGAGCTAAAAGCATCGCCCAGTCGCGTGCTCGCGCGAGCGCTGTGTCAATCAGCTAAAAAGAATACTTGACCGCCTGACGTAGCCGACGGGTACGTGGCAGACTTCTCCACATGTGCCGATCCCGGCGCCGGCCCGCCATCGATGAGGTCGGGAAATCTGGGGCCGTTGCCGTTTCGACGCCGATTAAATTACCGGTGAGGGACCGGAACTGCCTTGGTCACACTTGGCTACATGTCGTAGGTCTGCATGCAATACATCCCTTCAGAATTGCTCGTCTTTCTGCATCAGCGCATCAGCTTCGATGCAATGTCCCCGTGAAATCTCTAACCCTGGCACACATGAATGACGACACACGGGAGGTCCACCACGGACCAAGCACACAATGTCGCAATCTGCCGAGTCGGTGCCGATGGCCAGCATAGCTCGTGAACTGGACGGAACTAGAACTTGGCATGCCGCAGCTAGCACGTTTTAGTCACAACTGCGGTTACCGCCTTTGACAATGATTTCAAGTCGTCATTCTACATAAGCTTCAGGCCTTGGCCACCGTGGAGCAAACTACATCATGTGCACAAGCGTTACGCATCAGCGCAAGCTGATAATATCAGAACAAGCCACACCGTTGACTGTGGATTCATTCAGGTCGTTTCCCTCGGCACCCCGCCGGTGCAATGCATCAGTGCACTACAAGTGAACCGTCTTCTAGACCATCTCCCTGGGCTGCTGCGCATGACCAAGGTCGTTGTTGCGATGCTCGCGGCTGCTGCTCCGCTCCTTCGTCGGCTGCGTCGGATTCGCAACCATGTTTGTCAGGCCAATGTTTTGCGGAGGAGCAGGCTGGTACGCTGGCGGAGCGGCGTAAGCGTAGTCTCCGTTCGTTGGAGTCTGTCGCCATGGCTCTGGGTTGTAACCGCCCGGCTGGTTTCCGTATTTGGCGGGGTGGCGGCGGGATACCCAGCTGCGACCAAAGGTGAAGAAGATGGAGAAGCCGAGCATGAGGATGATAAAGCCGGCCAAGAAGTAATTATATCTGCGGTTCAGGGCAAGCGAGAACCCGCTGTGATGGTTAGCTGGCTGACGGACGGGGCAGCAGGGCACAAACGTACAGGAAGGCGTTGAAGGTGCCCAGGGCTATCACGATGCGACCCAGCCACACATGGACCTTCTTGTATGGGGTCGTCTGTTGCGTCTTTTTGAACTTGACGTGGTGCAAAGCTCCAATAGTCAACTGAACAAGGCAGAAAGCAACGACGATGAAGCCGATGATCTGATGAGCCGACTTGAACCCGCGAGACTGGTCCGGTTAGCACCACCCCTTCCACGTCCAAGGAGTGCAACTCACCCGCTGGTACCAGAAACTGGTCAAAACTCCCAGCACGAAGCCAATGATGACGAGGAGCACACCGACGCTCTGGTTAATGGCGTGCCACTTGACCATGTTGCCACCCAGGCGGAAGAGCATGACGCCAAACGGCATCAAGAAGACCAGGGCGCCAATCATCAGGATAGCGTGCACAATGGACTTGTAATCCCTCCGACCGTCCTTGGCATACACCTGGCTTGTTCCTTCACTGACCGAGTCGTCCTTGAGGACCGGCGCATCGCCTGGACCGATGGTGCGCTTCATGTTGATTGTAAAGTGTCCGTATTCCTCGTGGTACTTGACCGAAGCGTCCAGCTTGTTCGAAAAGAAGAGACCCGGGGGTCCGACGGCGTAGATGGCCTTTTGCGACTCGCTCGAGACGTCGACGTATCCTCCGATCCAGTTCCTGCAGTGGGCAGTGCACCTCGCGCTGAAGAACATGGACCCGTTGAAGACACCGGTGCCGGCTAGCGTCTCCCACTTGACGTGATCGTAGTACAAGGGCTCGTAGTTTCCGTAGGCGATGCGCGGCGAGAAGGTGACGTTGCGGCCGGTCTCGTCGCGGTAGATCATCAGGATGAGACTGCCTTTCATCTCAGTTTGGCCGATGCCGATGGCCGCCCATTGGCGGTCGAGTGGGGCTCGGATAGTGAAGAAGACATCTTCGCCGCTGTTCTCCGGGACGGTGAAGCCGAAGGCGACGTTGTTTTCGGGAGAAATGTATGTGGATTGGCCCAAGTCGGCTTTGGAGGCTTGGGCGAGAGCCGGTATGGCCAGGGCAGCTGAAGGGAGAAGGAGAAACGTCAGCGATGCGATTCGCACAAATACACCCCTGGTTGTCCCATCGAGACTCCCATGTTTCCACCGTGCCTCTTCGTGGGGTTTGGGGTCGACGGATTGTCTGGGGAGAAACGAGGGGGGAGGAATCCACGTCGCGTGCAATCGCCAATGAGGCATCGCGGAAATAAGCAGTTTGCGCCACTAACCTGCAGCAAGGGCAGCACGCCCGACTATGGAAAACAACATGGCTGTCGGACTGTCGTTTGTATCTTCAGCGGCGCCCGCGTCAGACTGTATCGATAGAGGGTCGCCTTCGTCGTCGTCTTCGATGGGAGTGACGGTCGATAGAGGAAGAATGATGGAAGGGAAAGGGGAAAACGACCCAGGTGGCTAGTAGTCGCGACACGGGATAGAAAAGGAAAGGGAACCCAAGAAAATCATAAACAGAGTAGCCGCAAATTAGATGCCGGATTGAGCGATGCACGACGGGAGTCTTGTGCTTTGGCAGAAGTGCGTTGGAGCGCCTTGGAGCGCCTTGGCGAGGTCCCTCTCTTTCTCTCACTCGTTCGTGCTCTCCCTCCCATTATTGACAGTTGTCTCCCTCCTAATGGCACTCCGTAGCAGCCCGGGGCTAGTTACACCAGTCACGTTTCCAATAGACTGTCCGATCTCACACTTTGCACTACAATCCCGCCCGCCCTCACCTTGCGAAACCTGTTCTGGACATGCTGCCACAGGTCGAAAGACCTACCTACTGTGTAATTTCATCCACCAGCAAGACCCCAGCAACCATTTGGCAGATCAGGCACGCAGACAGCAGGTGACAGGGGTCCCGACCGGTGACAGTGCTCCGAAAGGCCTTGACCCCAGTGGGCCGCAGACAAAGCATTTGCTGACTCAGCGCTTCTTGTCCAATGACAGCTGTGAATGACTCCCCATCCCCTCCAAGTCTCCACCGCTGTTGCTTCTTCCAATTTTAGGTTTCTGAGCAAAGTACCCGCACCCGCCCGCCGCTAGGTAGTTAGGTACAGGGGTCAGGCTCAGCGGCATTAGCAGTGCTTCAGGACCTGTACGCCTTAATACCTTATCTTGCAAGTATACTAAGTACGTGCCTTGGAGCCCTCAGGACCTACCTAGGTAGGCACCTTGGGTACTACGCCGATTCTTCACGCTGGCTAGCTGTTCCTCATTACGGCTGCTTCTATTGGCTGGGCTGCCTGTAAAGCCACTTCCAGAGAGAGACCACGACCCTTCTCCATCGTTTCTTCTTCATCATCGTCAATGTCTCGGAGCAATCCAACGACGCACCGACACTTGACGACCAAGCGACGAAACATCCCCAGCTTTCCCAGCGGGGCGGACCAGCATCTGCAAGGAAACATTCAGCTGCCGAACATCTACGGACATTCTCTGCAGGCGTCTCCATCCTCCTCGTGGTGGACATGCAAGCCACACGAACCCAGGCCTCCGTGAGGGACTCCAATGTCCGAGACGCCGTGGACGGCCAAACACCATGACGAACACTCCGTCTGAGCAGACTGTCACATGCCCATACGCCCTCCCTGGCAGTGCTGTCGTCTCGAAGCGCGTCGTGATTGACCCCCACCCTGCATCGTCGTCTCTCGGACGTACCACGGGCAAGGACCCTACACCACTCGGATCTGGTGACCATATTTGCGAAAACTCTGCTGGAATTCAACGTTTCGCTATCTGAACACGCCGTGTTTGGAGGAGTTGCGTACGCGGCGGCCTGTTACCCCTCTTCGACACGCCCGTGGCTAGACGTACGCTTTCAGATCATAGGACAAACCTTACGGCATGTGAGACGAGACGGCATTGGTAATGACTGTGTTATTTTTACTGTTTACTTTCGGATCGAACGGCACAACTGAACGAGTGGCTGAGGCATCTCCTCTAAATCACCGGAAAATGACGGCAAAGCGGGCCCCACGTGGCGAGGCGGAGAAAGAAAGAATCAACGACGACCATCCTCACTTCTGCACATACCCCTCCCGCTCCGAAAACTCAAAAGAGCTTGTGCTCGAGCGTCATCTCCGACTCGGGCTCGAGACCGACGCAGGCGCGGAAGATGTTGGTCAGAGCCGCGCGCTGCTTGCTCAACGCGTTGACGACCGGCGTGCCCGGCGGCGTCAGGGGCGCCTTGAGCATGTAGCTCAAGATGCTCAGGACGCTGTGGAAGCCCTTGAAGTCCTTGGTCGCCGCGCCATCCGTCGACACGGCCTTCCACTGGATGCGCGTCATCATCTCCGCCACGAGCACGAGGTCGATGATGAGCGGCGACGCCAGCAGCGAGTCCTCGCAGACGTTGAAGAGTGAAATAGTCTGGTGCCCGCCCATGAAGATCTCGGCGTAGTACTCGTCGAGCGCGCGCTTGTTGTCGCCGACGGCCGGCATGTACTTGATGACGACGGTGTGGTCGGGGTGCTCGCCCTTCTTGTACAGCACCGTATTGGCCTCGACCATGTCGTCGACGACGTTGGACTTGCTAATCTCCTTGGAGCGGAACTGCCTGTGCGAGCTGAGGTTCTTGCCGTCGTTGTTGCCCAGATGGTTGTAGCTCGCGATCGAAGTGAGCTTGATCCCCGCGCTGATGAGGAAGTCGACGAGAGCCGATTTCATCTTGGTCTGTCCGGACTTGAAGTCGTCGCCGCCGATGAAAGAGCCGTGCTGCTCGGCCAGCTCAATGGCGCCGGGGACGAAGGTGTTTTGCGGGGAGCCGTTGATGAAGGGGACGCCCTCGAGGGTGCAAGCGACGGAGAAGACGGTCGACGGGGACACTTCCTCGTGGCCCTGTTCGATGGCCTCGAGGAGGTTTTCGGCAGTGTCGTTGACGCCCGGGATAATGTCGGCATAGCGCTCGGTGTTGGCAGTCCACTGAACAATGACCTTGTCGAGGCCGTTGGCAGTCTTGAAGTCGCTGTACAAAGATGAGTACCAAATCGCAGCACTAATATATGTACAGACTTACCGAATATCCTTGCGGATCTGCTCGACGTGAGCCTTGCAGGCCTTTGTGCCAGGGAGCACGTTGTCGGCCCTGTCCTCCTGATTGGCGGCGATGAAGTCGGGGTAGTAGATGCTGGGCAGCGGGACCATGTCGGCCATCTCCTTCTTCAGCTGCTGCTTGAGGGTCGGCTCCAGCACCTGGGCGCGGTCCATGGCCTGGGCGAGGCTCATACTGCTAATGTCCCAGCCGCCGATGGCCAGATCGTTGGGGTGCACCATGGGCAGCAGGTCGTGGAAGGGGATGTTGACGTCCTTGGCCGTCTCGGCATCAGTCCCCAGCTTGACGGTCGACCCCATGATGACGGAGCCGTAGTAATTGGCGGCGCGGGGACCCTCGCGGGTATCCCAGGTCAGCCCGCGGCGGTTAGCGAGAATCCCGGCCGTGACGGTGGTGCCGTTGTTGCCACCCCATCCGACCAGCATCATGCCGACCTTGGGGACCTTGCGGTCCGTCTTGAGCTCGTACAGAGTCTCGGTCGGGGTGGCGACATACTTGCCAGACGCGGGGTCCTTGGCCACCTTGGTGGTGCGGTAGGTGTACTTTGACAGGATCTCGTTGTCGTGGTAGACGACGTTCGGGGAGCTGACGGTGAAGAGCTCGCGGGTACGAGGGGCGGAGGCGGTGCCGTGGGTGGGTCCATCTCCGTTCGCGGAGCCCGAGTCTACCTCTGCGTGGGGGGCCATGGCGACAAGAGGTTTGCGGTGTTCGGGTAGCTTGGTATGGTTTTCTTGTGTGAATGAAGGCCTTTAGAGATCAAAGGCCGAGTCCGCTGAAGCCCCGGGGGCGGCTGAGCAGCGGGCTCCTGCGTACGGGTGATGGACCCTGTGGTGGATGTCAACATGGTTTGTTCGTCGTGAGCGCAGCATGGGCCTACTCACGAGTTGAGGAGGTTGGAAAACGTCTTGACGACGGGGTGATCGCGACTCGTAAGCGCGATCAGGCAATTTGATTTGTTTTGGAGATTTGGGTGTTGTTTTGAACTGGAGTCTGCTATTCTCTCGGTGTTTTTGCTATCGATTCAGGATGAATAGAACAAAGAGGTGGAAAGGGGAGAGTAGTACGATGGCGGGACGGAGCGGGTTCAAATAGTCACGTCACGTCACGTCAACCAGTCCACCTAGACCTAGGTAGTCTGCTTGTTGACCAGCCGATCCGGAGCGCCGGGGGCTAAGGCACCTCGGGCTAGAGCTAGGGGGGAGGCGTAGTTGTCAAAACCGAGCGGTCGAGTTTCGATGGGTTAGCCGCGAGCTATCGCACGTCACGTCAGCAAGGTTCCTCGGGGTTGGGTTAGCACACCACGCGGGATGAATTGAAGGTGCTGCCGTTCAAGCGGTGAGTTGTGCCGGCGCAGCTTGTCCAGACGGGAGATTGCTGCCATCAAAGGTGGGGGAGCTTGCTTGGGCTTCCTGGGATGCGAGGGTGACATGTCGCGGCGCGGGTGGCTTGGCTGCGCGGATGGGGCGGGAGAGTCTTTTGCTCTGCTTTGGCGTGTGTGAAGTGTAGTAGTGTGGTGAAGTGTGCTCATGTGGTGTGGTGTAGTAGTGAAGAGTAGATGGAGGTACACCAGATGCACGCGTACCTGATGGGAGTTTGGGTAGGACGAAGCGAAGCCGAAGCCGAAGCGCGGAGATGCAGTCGGTCTGCAGGTATACTAACGGGCGTGCAGATGTGCTGTATGTGTCTGTAAGGTAGGTAGTTGCAGGATAATAGTCTCGTGGTGTTGGGTGAGACAGACAGCTGCGCTGCGAGACAAGGTTGGAGGCGAGGATGTGCATTATCTGTTCTTTTTTTCCTCCCCTTGGCTTCTTGGATTCTTATTTGTTTGTTTGGGGGAGGGGAAACATAAGGTTGGGTAGGCTGTTGTTGCGATGAACCGCCTCTGCGTGGTTGGTTTTCACATGCCATGCCATCTGCGGCCTTATCTTGCACGACCCGACCTGGCCAAGGGCCCGTATCGGGGAAAATCTCACACGACACGGGCTGCATTCTGGAGCTGCCAGTTTGTGGTGTGCGTATTTCAGTGTGATGCAGCTGCTGATGGTCATTTCTGGAAACTGTTCGAGTACCAGAGAATGTACGGAAAAGGTAGTGTAGATAGTTACCTAAGGAGTACGGATAGGTAACGAACGCAACTCGACGCGTAAACTGCTCAAAAGTGGAGACTGGCCTGCTGTGGACGTCGAAACGACACCAGGGCAGTGGGATACCTAGTGGGACGATGGCGGGGGGACTTTGTCAGGCACGGGCACAGGCACAGGCACAGGGACCTTGGAGGGGTTCTCGGGTAGGTAGGTGGGACAGTGACGACTGCACCTGCTGAATGGGAAGGAGGGGCGCCTCCCTCGGCTGCATGATTGGTCCACCCCAGTCCACCCCGGCGACCTCGGAGGCTGGAGCGGATTTGTCGGCTGCCGGTGGGTCCGGCGCCTTTGTCGGCAGCGTCGCTTAGGTACGTTGCCTTCTTGTGTCACTAGTCGTCAACTCGCTGACAGCTGGCAACTCACTGTCGCTCACAATCTCACAGTGGATGAGTGAATCTGGTGGTTGACTGATGAGATTACATGCGGGGTCGAAGCAGTAGAAGTTCAGTCTCATTTCTAGCAAGATACTTTAGATATCTCCCATCAACGTCTACAGATATGTGACTAATTGAATCGGTCGTGGCATCGCACACACACAAACACCCAATGCGCCCCTCACCTCCATCTCGGTTCCCTTTCCGCCAGGCTGTTTCTGCACGCTGCAAATCCACGTTCCATCCCACATCCAGTTCCCCCACTCTTTTCTTCAGCCATACCTCAAATGAGTAACGACGAACCATACGACGACGTACACCATGAACATAACCATGCACTGCGGATAGACACGACTGCGTTATAGAATCCCATCTGCAGGGCTTTCGAATCCTTTCTCCCAACCGAATGAAGAAAACGGTAAAAAAAAAGGGGGTGGTTCTTAGCGCACTGGGCGCATGCTTGACCGCTACTCCTCGAAAAGCCCTCATCGGTCGACCATCTCGCGAGATCAGGGGACGAAGGCACCTACGCCAAGCTCGGCCTCTCTGTCATCCTCCTCCCACGAACTGCGGCACGTTTGTCACGCTACGTCTGAACCGGGGACTTGGGGTCCGGAGCGTGTGTCGGGTTCTGTCGCCGGTCCGCTGGGTCCGCGGCTGGAGGAGAGTGGAAATTGCAGACGTAGATGCAAATGGGTATGAAGACGGGAGATGGACACCCGGCATGTCAGTCCGATGTGGGGGGATGAGAGTGTGAGAGACTGCAAGATGGGATGAGTACGTCGAGAAAAGTGACCGAATCACTCACAAACGCATGTTTCCGTTCGCCGCAAACGTTCAGATGACGGCGTACCTCGTGTCTGGGACGATGCCGAAGTATTTCCTCGGTCGGAATACCTGCTCAACACTGGTCGTGTGGTCGTCGTGCACATCCATCCGTCGAGTGAACAGGAAACCCAAAAAAGAGGGGAGAGACACGCTGGAAAGCAAGAGATGATGGAACGGTTGACGCATTCGTGATCAAGACACGCAACGATGCGGCACGAATTCCAAACGATCCTTGCGCGGACTTGAATCTCTCATTAATCGCCATGTTGCCGTCGACATGGGACATTGCGGCCGTTTCACCTCGTCGCTCGTCGGAGCAAGCCCGTCCGAAACGCCGAGTCATCCACTCGCCCACCCAACGCCAAACGTCGTCGTTGTTGTCGTCGATTTCGATAACCCACGCCGGTCATCTTATCCGCTTCCATTTCGTGCAGCTCCCGTGTGACAAAGTGGCTGAACGGTGACCAGGACGTTGACCAGGGCAATCGAAACCCCCCAAATTATCCACCAGTAGTCGAGTCTCTCGGACGGTCGTCAAAGTCACAGTCATCTTCACCAAAGGCAGAAAAAGTTCAAGAACCACCAAGCATCGTTATTCGTCAGCCGCACTTCTAGGTAGCAGGATTATACACAAATGACCCCCAAGTATCCACAGGATATCACGGAAAGGATTCGTAAAACCAAAGAAACAAAACACAATATGCCAAAGGAAAGGACGGCGACATCAGCCCTGGTTCCCGTGTACTGTATCCCCTTCGACGGCGTCGTCGCAGCCTCCCGTGCCCTTGGCATCATGCGCGCGCATAAGCTCGTCGATGTGAAAAAGAAGAAGGAAAACGTCGATGGAACATAATATGGTCCCCCGGCTCCTTGGTGTGCTGTGACTACTCCCCGATGCTCTGCAGATGCGAATCCATCTGCTTAGGCCTTGAAGACGCGCTCGGCACGCTTGCGGAGCTTGAACTCGACGGCGCGCTTGCGAGCGGTCGGGGACTGCGTGAAGCAGACGGAACCGCCAAAGGGACCGGTGATAGCGGCGTTCCGCAGACGCGCGATGCAGACGTTGCTGGCGCCACCGACGCTGGCATCGCACGTCATGCCGGCGGGCATCTTGATGGTCACGGGGAAGTCCATGGTCGACGCGCCGGACAGGCCACCGAAACCGATACCGGGCACGTTCTGGGTGACCTCAGCCTTCTTGAAGGCGGCGGGGTCGGTGCCGCCGGATGTGCCGTCGACCTCGGCAGTAAGGGGGCCAGCGCCGTCCTGGTTGACCTGGTGGAAGGTCATCTTGACAGTGCCGTCGTCCTGGGTGGTGGGCATGCCAGCGCTGGCGGCCATTCCGGTGGCGGCCTTGACGGCGGTCTCGGCGGTGCCCTTGGGCGTCTTGGTGCCCTTGCCAACCTGACGACCGACGAGAGAGCGGCGCGCCATGGCGGCCTCGTGTATATCGCGGGCCTTCTTGACGGCGGTGGTGTTGCCGGCAGCGCCGTTCATGAATGTCGCAATCATGGCAGCAGCATCGACGGGTCCACCGCCCTGTGTGCGGCCGAGAGCAGATGCGCGGTCGGTGCCCAACTCGCGATCACGGATAATTGAGGTATCGGCCTCGGAGCCGCAGCGAGGAGAGGTGCAGTCGCGAGGGGTACCGTCGATGACTGATGTTTGTCAGATGATGCACATCCGAGATACGAGTGGTGAGACTGACGAGAGAGACCGGGGAGGTTGACACCGTTGGCACCCAGGACACTGTCGAGGACACCGTGCGCGAAGACGTTGGTGGCAGCAAAGGCCGCGAGGAGGACAGTGGAGGCGTACTTCATCTTGTCGGTTGGATAAAAGGATTGTTCAAAGTTGAATATGATAACAGAAGGTCTGAAGTATTATCTGAAAGTGAACCAGTCAAGGAGCTCCGGGCTCTTGTGGAAAAGAAAGGCAGAGGAAGAGAAAAGATGAGATGCTGATGAGATGCTGATGAAGAGGCAAGATCATAGTCAATATGACCGGGCACGCGAGTGATTCTTATACAACTTGTTAATGACACTGGATGACAGCTCTTAGACAGCCTCAGCAGACAGTTGAAGGGGCTTGGCAGAGAACGGGCCTCAGTTCCCAACTCCAGGGATTCTCGCCGTTGCACCTCATCCAGCGTGGGAGTCATCTCGCTGCTGGCTCCTCGCCAAAGATCAGTCGAGGCATTGATCTGACGTGTGCAAGCCTCGGACTGTCGTCTCCAGCGAAGACGAGGCTCCAAAAGATGCGATTGGCTTTGGGGGCGTTTCGAAGAGGCCAGCGGGCCCCGAGTGATGGCCATCAGGGAAGGCAAGAAACGCCCAGCATGGAGCCCGCCCGAGGGGCAGTTTGTTCGGCAAAGGCGGCCAAGACGGGATTGCGCATGACGAGTTGCTATCGATCTAAGCTCCGATAGGTAGATCTTCTGGATCCAAGGCTGTGGGGGAGCGGCGGAGGATCCTCACTTCTCAGGGAACACGGGGAGTTGAGGCTAAACGCTTCTCCATAGCCGTTTGGGGCTCGGCGTCGATGAGGGTGACGAAGTCGCTGCACAAGGTCTAGCGGCGGGAGCGTTCCTGAGAAGAACAAGGGACGACCTCGTCTGCCTTGCAGAAAGATTTGAGAGCGACGCAAGGATGGTGTCGATCCTCAAACGTGAGGCGTGTGAGATTTTGCCGGCCAGTGCCAACAAGCTCGGGCCTCGAAGTTGCGTCGCTGGGTGATTTCGTGAGGTTGAGACGGGGCCAAACATTGCGGATTTTCAACCGTCTCCGTTTGTCTCCGGAAACTCCGGCAAGGCAAGTGGGAGCCGCCCTTGAGGTCTTGATTCCGCGTACGAGAGAGGACGAAGCGGACGCGCTTCCTAGGCAGAGGCTCATCTCGCCCACTACTGCTCAAACTGGTACGTTGGCGGACGTACTTTGGGAATAGAGAAAATGGAGCTGTGGTGGATCTGTTCCTCGAGACCCAGCGAGCCTAACTGTCCCCATCGTTTCGTCTTTCGGAAAGAAAACGGCAAGCCTTGAAATGTGGTTCTTCTCTCCATGCTGTAACAACACGGAGCGATGTCTTACACAGAATACAAGCCTTGACGACGATGAGGCTCCCTGACATACTTCGGTGCCAGACACCGACGACGTGAACGACGTGACAATTCCAGCCGCCGCTGACATGACTTGACAGGAGCAGGAGGCGGGATGAAAAGCTCGGCAAAGGTATGCCGTCTCGAATCGACGTGTAACAAGCCTTCAGCCAGCAGTTGACAGTGCTTGGCGAAAACTCTGACGACGACCTCGGGGGTCGGAGGAATTCCATGTTTCGTCATCATCCCGCACGGTCGTTTGCCCCTCCTCGTAGTTTTCCGTGTTGGAACCGGCGACGTGGTCGGGTTGTTAGGGGAGGATCTGCCGGCTTTTCCACGCGGGCCAGCAAGCATAACCAAACCAAGCTGTAGCCGATCGTCTCTATGCTGTTTCTGAAGGCTGTGCAGTCAGACCTCCGACACGCGGGTGACGAATCGAAATCTCTGTGGGTCGATTCTGAGATGTTTAGTTTGATGACCCTACCCTTGACCACGCTCTTGCTCTGCTCGTTGTGCCTCTGAGCCTTACGTCTCATGAATTGTCATCTATGCGTCTTCCTTCATCTTCGCATGATGCCGTCTAGGAGTTGTCTCGAGCGGTGGAATCGCACACTCGGCCTCGGGTTAAGCCCACAACGAGCTACGAGTAGTCGAACAAGTCGCTCTCATGCCGAGGCGAAAGCGAGGAACGCTGCCACTCTCGGGGCGATGAATTCCGCCATTCGTTCCCGATTCATGTTCGGTGACCTGGGCACAAGTTGAACCGTGACTTGCGCTAGGAGATTTCGACACAAGCTTTTCGACCAGCTGGGTTTTAGCGTGTTCCATGAGGATCTCATGAAATACGGCCCGGAAAGGTGGACGCGATACTGTGCTCATAGCAATGAAACCCGCACAGTCAACCCAGACTTGCCATCCAGCGTTGGCAAGAACGTACAACTATGCCCGAGTTTGCGGGATTGCGCAATCCAGAGAGATTTCCACGGCAAACTTCCGCTCCCCTGAAATGAGACGATAGTGCAGAACTAGCCAAGGGTCCAGCTCATGTTCTGTTGCGACGATTCAAGGAAGGTTTGGCTCGGAAAGTTGCATACATCGTATCGTCTGAAAAAGGTGCTGCGCCTTCTATCGGAAGAATCGAGGCGCACAAGATACGCGCGTGCGTTATAGGGACGGTAGGCTTTGACAAGAACGATGAAAGTAACGCGCGTGCTTGATTGCCTAGTTCTCGTGCGCTATTTCCTATAAGATCGTCATGAAGCCACCATGTGATATGGCATGAGGTCGGTAGTCCAGATGCCCCTGCGCCGCGGCCCGATAACAGAGCGATCAAGTGCCCCTCGCCGAGTTGGGACGGTGATGGATATGCAGCAGAAGAGAGAGACTTGGCTGAGATGACTGACTCTCAATGAAAAGAACCATGTTGCCATCAGCTGTCAATGTCAGTGTCAGTGTCATTGACAAGACCAAGTCTTTAGCCAGGCCGGGTTGTGTCTGACGGGAGACGACGCGAGTCCGAAGCATCGTGCACGCCAGGAAGACCACCCCTGCTCACGGTGGCAGCTGCACTGAGGTCTATTCTGATGAACGCATTGAAAGGCGAGAACAAAAGGTAGTACGAAGAGGTACGAAGTACGTCGGCAGACTGTTGGATGTTCTGATCTGAAGTCCAATGTGCACAACTCTTCCGAGGAATGAGCAATCTGGTCTCCTCAAGCGCGCGCCAGATAGGTATTGGCGCTTACAAGACGAAGCGCAACGCTGGATGCAGCTGATGCCAGCTGGCAGCTCAGCTTTCCAGGACTCCGTACCTCTGTATAGGTTCTTCAATCATCTAATGTTGCGAAAGAAATGGAGAGTCAGATTCACTATCTAAAGGCCAGTCGTCAGGTGAGTTGAAGACAGCGGGCCAACGAATTCCATGTGTATTTCGTGTGTCGATGCATTGCTGCCATCATGCTGCTTGGTGTTACGCGGATACTTCTATGCCTTCACCATCAGCATATTCTGCAACCCACCCAAGAACCATCAATCAGTATTGGCAGAAAAGCTGGCAGGAGGAAACAGCATGGTTGGCGTTGCATGTCGCGTTGTTCTCTCAATTCCCCCTGGGGTGTGGCTAGATGTCCGCCCGGCTCCGAGTCGTCGAAGAGGCGGGAGTTGGCGATGGCCGCCCGCAGTACCGGCGATACGGAATATTTTTGCTGCCTTTACCATGGCCGAATACAAAGGTAGTGTATTTCAACGGAGAGCCCGAGCAGGCATACGATCCAATAATAACTTTGCACAGAGCAGGGCGAACGTGAAGTAGACAGTGTGGTGCGGTTCAATCAGGCTGCGTATTTGTCGGTTGTCGTTAAATCCCTCGTCGGTGGGCTGAGACACTCTCGTCGTTTGATAGGGCGATCGAAAAGCACGTTTCTGTTTACTGGAACGCGACGGGTCACCGCTGGCCCAAGGTGTAAGCAAAGCCACTCTCGGTGACCCGATTGGGGAAAAGGGCTTCGGTTGACGGCCAAGAACTACAGCTCCTTTCCGGTCACCGATACTCCGTACTGGTAGTTTGATGGCTCCCTTATCCTGCAGCCTGCGTCTATCCCTGTGCCACGGTCAACTTTCACTTTTGCATCTATCCTTTGCCTCAGAGAGACTGGTTGCTGTGTCGCGTGCGCACGTTGCTCTGCTGGTGTATATATCGCACCATGGCGCAACTACCTGAGTGACGGCTCGTCTGCGTCGTGCCTGATCCTTGTCCTATTTCCCATCTACTGCTGACTTCGAAAATCACTCAGACAGTCGCTATCCAACTATTTATACCTGCCTGGGATGGGCAATATCGTACAGCGAGCCGAACATGGAAGACGGCACATGGCTTGCTGACGGGGAGTACCGGGACTTTGTGCAGTCTCTCTGCCACTCAGACCCGCGTCTCCGACAACGAGATCCTAAAGCCAGTCTGCAAAAGATAAACTTCACGGACAAAAATGCCCGGGTGGTAAAGCTCAGTTTTGACAACGGCACCTTCACGAGAGAGGACCCATTTGAGACCCCGGCGGAGTTGGAGGACCACTTTCGTACCACGGCTTCGCATAGAGGTCGCAGGAACATCTATATTCTTGAAGGGCTAGGACCGGGATTCGCCGGTGTCCTAGGTGAACACTTCTCTCTTCACCCATCCTTCTTCGTCGAGCATGAACGCGTGGTGGTTCACAGCCTCAATGGAGAAGGCGAGAGCGACGGTGTGCAGCTACCTTCTGTCCTCCAAAGGCGAGGCCACCTTCAAATGAAGTATTACGAGACCGTCTTGTTCGACAAGGCGCCGCAAAGCTTCCGGTGGGTATGCGCCGTGACGGGTCGACACATTGGTGTATCTCGAGACTTCAAATGGGACGACTCCGAAGACCTGGACGACTTCCTCAGGGTTGGCATCGTGAGAAGGAAGTGCGGAGTCTGGTCCAGACGGACTGAAGGCGGAGGCTGGGACTGTAAGCAAGATTGCCATGGCATGTTTCCCACACTAACAATTCCAAGGCCTCGTTCTTTGTGATCCGCCTGTCAAATCGATCAGGACTGGCCCTGACTATAAATGGGTAGACACGGTGGAAAGCCGACCTTACCAGGGGGGCTACTTGGACTTCGTGCCCGAGGAAGACCAGATCCGGGTGGCAAAAGAGAGAGAGTTCGACGGACCGCCGAGATCGTCCATGTTGGAGGACCTCGCCTTCTACCTGGAGACACATTCGCGCCTCGTCGACATTGCAGAGCCCGACTCGGTCGCCATCTTTGTCAAGAAAATCGTGGCCTCCCAGTATCTCAAGCAGTCGGAACACTTGCGCGCGACGCTCTCCGGGGTTCAGCGCGGCCTCACGCGCAAGCAGGACTTGGCCAAGATGCGGATGAACAAGGTTGAGGCTCTGTGGAGCGACATGCAAGGTTGGGAACGTAGGACGGGAGAGTACATCGAAGACCTTGAAGGCATCATGCTGCAGCTCGGTATCCCGCTGACGCATCCGGGAGGCACCGTCGCAGCTCCCGGCGGAATCATCGGCGCTCAGCCGAAAGGGGCCATCTCGGTGGCCGACGTCGCGTGGCAGGACTGCTCGGCCGACTTTCAGTACCTTTACATGCGGTTTCGGGAGTTGCGACACCGCACCGAGACGCTCAACGCCGCGGTCACGGGACTGGCGAGCATCACGGGCAATCGTCAGGGGTACAAAGAACAGCAACGGAGTATTCGCGAGGCAAAGAGCACCAAGGCCGTGACGCTGCTGGGCCTCGTCTTTATTCCTCTGGCGTACACGTCGGCGCTGTTCGGGATGGAAACACCGTTCCGGCCTGGCGATGCTCAATTCTGGGTGTACGTTGTAACCTCAATTCCGTTGATCGTCGCAACCATGCTCGGATACTATGTGTTGGACTTTGGATACAACGACGAGGGACGAGCGTGGTCTGCGAGGAACTTCCACGACTCAATGGCGGAGAGATGGGGGAGGATCCGGGGGCAAGAAAATGTAATTGAAATGACAAGCTTTCGGGGAACTCCAGACAGACACGTCTGAGATGAGAGTCCGAGAGGGCCAAGCGATAGAAGAAAGGCGATCTTCGGACACAAAGTAGCATACGAAATAAGTTGAGGAGCTGATTGAAGTTGGAGATTTGCTTGGAACCTTTGACCCTGTATTCAAGTGTCGTCATCAGTGCCGAAGTTCAACGCTATTGGCGATAGCCGATAAGAACTTCAGGGTGGGTCGTGCACTATAGGCGCGCTACTTATCGGCGTGTTTAGTGGCGCCGCGTTCGCGATAAGCTCCCGCGGCCCGCCCACACCATCACGTCGCGTTATTTCGGACGCGTCCAAGACGTCTTAATTGACACAGGCTCCACTACCAGCATCTCTTCACACCCACAGCCAACTCCATTTTGAAGTTGGCGGCGGCACGAGTGACTTCGACAAGCATCTTTCTTGTCTTTCCGTGTTTTGATACCCATTCCGTTTCCCATACTTTTTAATCACACTCACAATGGCTTCACCAGAACTGGGAGCGCGCTCACCAAGCGCGAGCCCGTTGCCAGACTCTTTCCAGTTACTTGATGCTCCCCGTTTGGCCGCTATTGACGCCAGTTCCGATGATGAGGAGCCCCAGACGACCAACGGAAAGAGCAAGGCATTATCCAAGCCTGCGAACGACAGTGACTCTGAAGAAGAAAGTCTCCAGCGACCGAGAGGACGTCTCGTTGCACAGATGCATGCCGCGGCGCAAAAGACGGATTCTGAGGAGCCTGAGAGCTTCCAAGACCGGATTCGCAAGCGCTTGGAAGCTGCAGAGGAAGTCGGATATGACGAGAATGCAGACGACACGGTCATGGCCGAAGACGAGGACGTCGACGTCCCTGCAGCCCCTCGGCGTTTGCAACGAAAGCAGAGAGACACAACGCCAAAGCCCCAGAGCCCAGCCCCCCAGTCGAGCCCAGGTCTTTTCGTTACTCCTGACAGACAGTCACCGGCAAAACCAGCCAACGAGACAGCGACTGACAGTTCCGACTCCGACGCCCTCCCCTCCCTCAAAAACAAGTCCAGATTTCAGGCTCTCGTTGAGCGCAAACGCCAAGAAAGGCTTGCACGTGAGGCCGAAGAGGAAAAGAAGAAAACCGAGCGCATGGAGCGCCAAAAAGATATTAACGTCGACCTCTTCGACGACGATGACGCTGCTAATGTCTCTGACATCACCGACGACGAGGGGGGCAGGAAGCTCAGCCAGGCAGTGAGGCCCGCGAGAAGAGCTGGGAAGAAGGCTATTGAGGAGATGAACCGAGAGACGCAGCGAATGGCTCGCAATATGCAGCTTGCCCATGAAGCCAAGACGAGGAAGAAGTTCAGCAAAGCCGACTTTTTGGAGCGATTCAACTTCAAGTCGAACGCGCCAAAGTCGGGCCCCAAGACGACAAGCTCCAGTCGGCCTGCCACGCCTGTCTCTGGTCTTCAAACGGATACAGAGATGAGGGACGCCGAAACACCACCCAGCTCGCCTCCCGTTGCCAAAGATCCTGCAGTAAAATTGCGCGAGACTACAGCTGTGGCTATGCCGCCGGCAGCGGACGAAGACGATGAACTGCCCTCGCTCGACGAGGTGTTCGAAACATCCAAGAAGATTGATAAGGGCAAGGGCAAAGCCGTCTTTGCTCCGGAAAAATCACCAGCGAAAGAAGCCAAGGCCAGGCGCCAAGTCCGTATCAAGCTGCCCCCTATTGCAGTCAACAATGCAGTGGTTGACCTTGAAGACGACCTCGAAATCACCAACGAAAGAAAAGCTAGGGTCAACGCGGTTCTGGATAAGATCCCAGGCATCAAGGCCAGGGAGCCGAAATCCATGGTGGCGTTGCGCGCGCTTGCTCGGCTTGGGTCGAAAGACAGCTACGGCAAGCGGGGAAAGAAGCCGAGCATGAACGTGGTTGAGCTCCAGCTCACCCTCCAGCAGCGCGCCCGCGAGCAGGCTAGGGCGGAGCGCGATAAACGCCTCGAGTATCTCAGGTCCAAGGGCGTCGTGATTCAGACAGCCGAAGAGCGTGAGCGTGAAATGCAAGAAGTCGAGGACATTGTTGCAAGGGCAAGGAGAGAGGCTGAGGAGATTATGAACCGAGAGAGAGAACTGGCTAAGGAGGAGAAGAGACAGAAAAGGAAGAGTGGCGAGGTTGATGGATTTGACGACAGCGACGATGAGGAATACGAAGGCTCTGAGGAGGAAGTGGAAAACCCAGTCGAGGTCGATCTGTCTGGCTCCGAGGACGAGGATATTGATGCGTCCGAAGAGGAGGAAGAACAAGATGACAACGCTTTGGTTGATAACGAAGCTGATGACAGCGGATCTGAGCACTCAGATGCTGAACTCGAGATCCCGGAGAAGACTGCTCTCGCGGAATCTGACGACGACTTCGACCTGCCGGCAAAGAACGTCCGTCGGTCCAAGACGGCACGAATCGTTTCTGACGACGAAGACGAGGATATGGTCGAGGCCACACCAAGACCGAAGACGGCGACTCAGAGATCGCCCGTGGCACCCAATACCAAGTCGCCTGCTGCGCCTACTTCGGTCCTCCGGTCAGCCAAGAAGACCTTTATCCCTGGTCTTCCCGTTACCGGAGCTGCCGGTCTCGGTTTAACCCAAATCTTTGCAGGTACCATGGACGACAGCCAAGCAGCAACCGGAACGGCTCCTTACCAATCGCCGATGCCCGACTTTGATAGCCATCCAGACTCCAATCTCATCGCCAACACTCAACCCGAAAGCATGGTTCTCGACAGCCAGAGCGGGGACACTCAGCGGGTCGACACCCAGCCTGACTCTGCTGAGGGCGTTCACCTCCACTTCACGCAGTCTCAAGTTCACGGATTCGACAGCTTCCTTCGTGACGATGAGCCTGCCACCCAGGTTTCCGTCGATGCTACGCAAGACATGGGGCCTATGGACTACACGCCTTTGAGGTCTCGCTTCGTTGAAGCACCTGCCTCGACTGTTGAGACGATGGTTCTCGACGATGACGGGGAACAAGACACGGTGCTAGAGTCACCTCTCGTCCGCAGAGGCAGACTCCGCCGCAAGGCGGACGTCGCGGCCATGCAGCAGCAGCAGGAGGAGGAGGAGGAACCGACTCAACCCGCTACTCCCGAGGTTGATGAATTTGGCTTCAACACCACTGCTTTTAATGTCATGAAGGACGCGGCCGAGCTGCAGAGGAAGAAAAGGAAGGCCGAAGAGTACAATCGCAAGAAGAGCAAAGCCAAGGAGATGGTCCACGAGCAGGCCGAGGAGTCTGAGGACGAGTATGCCGGTCTCGGCGGCGCCGATGGCGAGGACAGCGACGATGATGATACCGCGTCCGTCAAGGAGATGATTGATGACCAGGCCGGCATGACGGCCGACGACGAGCGCAAGCTCGCTGCCCTTCACGCGTACGTCACATCCCCACACATCTACAGCGTCGTACTAACAGTTCTAGTGAACGCGAGCGTGAAAGCGACGAGAAGATGGTGGACAAGCTCTTTCACGACATCACCACCGGCATGCTCCGCCGAAAGCGCGGCGCAGACTACGAGCTCTCCGACTCGGACGATGGCGGCGAGGCTCGTCGGCGGATGAAGCGAAGGCAGTTCCAAAAGATGCAAAATGCCCTCTTCGCCGACGAGCGCATCAAGAAGATGGCCGAGAAGCCTGGCAGCGAGGCCTTCCTCCGCACCCTCGAGGACCGTGACAGCGATGACGAGATGGATTTTCTCAACTTTGTCCCCGACACCGCGGAAACGGAAGACTCGCAGTCCCAGGACAACAGTAACAATATCACCACGGTCCCGGACAGCCAGCCCACAGACTCCCGCCAACCTCTCGCCGCAGCTACTACCAGACCACTCGCCAACCAGCGCAGGACAAAGAACGGCAAGAAGCCCTCCAACATTGGCGAGATCCGCGAGTCCGTGTCGAGTCTGCTGGAGGACCTCGACGCCGGCATCATACCCGCCACGGACCCGGCATCCAACAGCGACGACGACGCCGACGACGAGTCCCGCCCGCGGAGCGACAAGGAAAACACAGCTCCCACGTCCACCAACCCCCGCCGGACCACGCGTCCCGCCGTCGTCGACCGTCTTTCCCTAAAGCGCAACTCGTCGTCCAACATGTCCACTACATCTGCGCGCCTCGCCTTCGCCATGCCCTCCTCGTCGGGATCCAGCTTCAAGGTCCCCAACCTTCTCCGCCGCGCCACGACGAATTCGTCTTCATTCAAGTCGAGTTCCGGCGCGCCTACCTCTGCGGGGGGTGCCGCCTCGGGCAGCGGTGGCGGGTTCGGCGACGACGGCAAGATCAAGAAGACGGCGAGCAAGAGGTCTGGCGTCAGCGCCCTGGCGAGGGAGAATGAGCGCCGCGCGGCGGTGAGGGAGAATGAGAAGCGGAGAGAGGCGAGGAAGTGGAAGGGCGCGGAGATGAGAGTCAAGGCTGTCGGTGGACTTTTTGGCGGTGGAAAATTCGAGTAGTATTGGGGAAGTGATGTTGCCAAAGGCTTTGGCAGGAAATCGTGTTTCTTGGAGTTTTGGGTGGATGGATATATCAAACTGGCGTTTTTTTTTGGTGGTTTGATAACGAGGCATGCATTGCGTACATTGATTTTCGCACATTTCCCTCACTCACGGAATACTAGAATCGAGACCATGAATAAGCTGCTTTTTGTTTTCTGTTGACTCTCGCCTCGTCTACACGTACATCCACCGCCGTCTTGGAACCTACATCGCGTTTCTTTTGCAAATACGTTGATTCCTCCGCACGTCATGACATTTCGCGATCCCACCAAGTCTCGCACATCGCTCCTTGTTCACTCCCGTCAACATGCAATGCACAAACCATAACGTCTGCACCATACTAGTTCTTCTTCTTCTGGCCGGCGACAACGGTGATTTCCTTGGGCAGCTCGGCGACGTAGGGCAGGAACTCGGGCTGGCCGGGGATGTACTTGCGGAGGACCTCGGGGACCTTGAAGCCGTCGGGGGTCTGGTAGTTCTCCATGATGCAGCAGAGGGTACGCTCGGTGGCGCAGAGGGTCTGAGAGGGTGTGTCAGTGATTGTTACTGTTTATCGTGTGAGAAGCAAGGAAAGGATTCGGAGGTGGACGTACGGCGTTGAGAGCGTGGACGTACTCCTTGCGTCCACCACCGGGGGCCTGAATGACTGTTAGCCGACTTGCGTTGGGGGAGTTATGGTGCGGTTTACTCACCTCCTTGGCCTTCTTGACACCGTAACGAACCTCGAGTTCGCGGGTCTGGTAGTCGGTGCCTACCAATGTTAGTAAACATTTCTACATGGAGGAGTCGGTGTCGCCTACAGTTGGAGCAGGAGACAAGCTCCTTGTACTCCTCCTGGAAGGGGAACCAGGCCTCGAGATCGTACTTCTTGGCCGCGGCGTTGTTGCTATGGAGGTCAGTTTTGTAAAAGGTCAGTCTTGAATCCCAGTTGTAACTTACAGAGCACCAGAAACGATGGAAACAACCCTTGGATCATGTCAGCTTATCATCCATGGCGCTCAATTACAACACTTACCGGTAAGGCAGGCCAAGGCTCTGGTAAAACTCCTCGGAAGCAGCAATCATCTCGTCAAATTGCTTCCAGCTGTCCTCGGGCTTGCAGAAGACAAACTGCTCAATCTTCTCAAACTGGTGGACACGGAACAGACCCCAGGCCTCCTTGCCGCTGTTATCGGGTCAGTCTCGGCTTGGTTCTCATCAGCGAGCGAGCGGCGGCGGTTTGACATACTGCTTGCCAGCCTCCTTGCGGAAGCATGTGCTGTAACCGGCGTACTTGATGGGAAGCTGGGCGC
Organism: Colletotrichum lindemuthianum; assembly: GCA_001693025.2. Lineage (NCBI taxonomy): Eukaryota > Fungi > Ascomycota > Sordariomycetes > Glomerellales > Glomerellaceae > Colletotrichum > Colletotrichum lindemuthianum. The sequence continues at coordinate 119,129 of MASP02000102.1, read as the reverse complement.
CCTGGATCCACTCCTCGCTGTGCAGAGCAGAGAGAGGCTGCTCGCTAGTGGCGATGAGGTACTTCTCCTCGCCGTCGCCGGTAACCTTGTACCTGTGTTATAGTCAGCATGTCTCCTGATCTTCAGCTTTGCTGTGCCATCTCACAGCTCCTCGTCAAAGTCCTCCAATTGGGCAGTCTTGGCCATCTGGCTGCGGTTCATAAAGAAAGGAGGCTGGTTAGGGGTGTAGCCCTTCTTGAACAGGAACTCGAGACCATAGTTGATCAAAGCCTGGTTCCTATCAACTTGTCAGCGTCCCGTCCCGGTACCCTTCCCTAAGCGCACAATATCCGCGCTGGATTTCCACGAACAGGAAGAGACCGTATCCAGTCAAACAGTAACCTCTGTGTCCGACAAGCTTGATGGCCCTCTCGGAGTCGTAGCCCGCAAGACGAGTGACGACCTGGTGGTGGCTGAGGGTCTGCTCCGTCTTGGGTGCGAGGCCGGCCTCGGGCTTCCACTCGCGGACGGTGACGTTGTTGTCTTCGTTGTCGCTGACGGGGACGGACTCGTGGACGTAGTTTCCGATGCTCTTGGCCTTGGCGTTGAGCGTCACCAGCTTCGCGGTCGCCTCGTCCTCCTTGTCCTTCTTTTGCTTCTGCAAGTCCTCCTTCTTCTCGAGCAGGTCGTCTGCGTTCTCCTTGTTCTTCTTCTTCATGCCAATCTCCTTTTGCGTCGCGTTGATCTCGGTACCAATCTGCGTGGCGGCATACTGTGTCTTGCGGTGGTCTGTCGTTTTTCAGGAGCGCCCTCAAGTTAGCCCACTTTCCCCTTGATCTTTGTGTGTATTTTTTTCTATGCGACGCTGTGCGGGTCTCGCAGGAGCTGTCGAGGGGACATCGTACCATCCCATAGGGCAATCACCTCGTCGACGGCCTCGACGGGAGCGTGGCGACGGCGCTGAGACTCGCGAATCTTATCCGGGTCGCCGCCGCGCTCCTTGATGAAATCTTGAAGGTCGAGCATGATGTTGGGTTTTCGGTGTTGCAGAGGGAGGGAGAAGGATGGGGCGGGGCTGCGCGTCGAGTTCAGGTCAATAGAAGGTTCAATAGTTGCACAAATCGAGCCAATCTGGACTCACTCTTTTATTGGGATTGAGCAAGTGAGCTTGCAGCTGGTTCGGCGTGACTATTCCACGGTGACTCAGGGATGACTCGATCTATTATGGCTGGTGGTAAATTGTCGCTGCTTTGCTGTGGTGGGGTTCCAACTCTTTGGCGGGGGCGGGGCTTCTGAGGCGGTCAAACAACAGGGTCTCCTTCACCTGCCACTCTGGCGCTGGCGCATGTCACCACAGTATCACCAGGTTATCATTGTCACAGCATCAAGATACCGATATCGCATCGAAAATGATTGCAATTGGGCTCAGTCGTATGAAATGCCAAGAGAAAAAGCCCATTCGCAGAGCACAAGTATCCTTTCCCGCCATCCGGTAAACTAATGTACAGTCCTGCCATGAAACCCCCCTCAAGGAAATGCGGCCCAAAGTCATGTCCCATTGCGCGCCCGACCGTCGCGGTCAACTTTTCCCAGAAACCAACTGAACAGAGCAAACTAGATTTGGGCCTCAGCAGCCGTTTCCTCCACCTTGGTCTTCTTGGACTCATCAGCCTCGGCGGGCTCCTCAGCCTTGCGCTTGGTGCCGTTGGACTCATCAGCAATGACCGGAGCCTCGACCGTCTTGGGCTCCTCGGCGCCCGTTTCGGCGGGCTTGGGCTCCTCCTTGGCCTTCTTTCTGACGAGTCCAGTAAGGTCAGTCGCTGTCTTTTTGGCCTCTTCGATGCGAGCGTTGGTCTGCTCTGCCGACTCGCCAAGCGCAGCACCGAAGATTCCGCCCATCACATCGCCGCCAGCATCAGCCAGGGCGGCGTTGACATCGATGGGGGGCTTGCGAAGCTCCACGAGCTGGCAATCGTTAGCTTGGACATCAAAAGGACAAAGCAATCGACCTACGCGCTGCTCCATGTCCGCAATCATGTCTTTGACGTCGGTAATTGTCGCTCTTGTAACTTCGTTGTCCTCCGGAGACGCCATGGTGGCTAGCTCGACCTCCTTGTTCTGGAGCTTCAGCTTCGTGCTGTTGATGGCAGCCTCCAGCTCGTTCGCCGCCTCCTCGCGCAACTTCTCATCGAACGGCTTGGAGTCCGCCTTCTCACCCTCCTCTTGAGTGGTCGTGACAGAAGCAAACTCGAGAGCCAGCGAGAGCTTGAAGTGCGCCTCCGCAATGATCTCTGAGTCGCCGGTGTAGAGGTCCTTCTTGTACTTGAGGGACTTGCGCGAATCCTCAATCGCCGCAGGGTATCTATTAAACGGTCAGCATCCAGACTTGGTGCCATCGCTCGGTGCTGCCCACCTCTCATTCTCCAAGGAGATCTCCGCAAGGAGATCGTGGGTATCTGCGAGGCGCTCCTTGACATGCTTAATGCTGAGCTTCTCGCCGTCGACCTGCTCCTGCGCCTTTCCGTTGGGCTCCTCCTTCTCCAGTTCCTCGAGCTGTCGGGTGTAGAGGAGGCGGGCCACATCAAGGACATTGAATGCGATGGCGAGGTCATCCTCTTCCTCCTCCTCGTCTTCGCCCTCAGCCTTGTTGCACAGTCAGCTCTCGTTCGGTTGGCTGACTGGGTCCCGCTTACCTCTTCCTCATCCGACTCGTCAAAGTTTTCATCGCCAGTGAAATGGAACAGAGCCTTCTTTTCCTCGCCCTTGTCCTCAGCCTTGGCGCTGGTCACCTCAGCAGCGGCGATCGCAATACCCTCCTCCGTTATTCTCTCGCTTTCGGTCTGAGTCGGTGCGTCGATCGGGGCGGGTGCGGGAGCCTTCTTGGGGGCCTTGGGTTTCGACTTGTCGACCTTCTCGCCGCTGCCCTTACCTCCAAGGACGTCGCTCTTACTCTGACCGACCTTGAATACGCTGCGACCGTAGAGGAAGAGAATCTCAGCATTCGAAGGGTGCATCTCGCCGTTGATCTCGTCCTGCAGTTCGGCCGCCTTGGTGAAGCACTCGGCCGCCTCCTCATACTGCTTCTTGGCGTAGAGCGCAGTACCCTTCGCAGCCATATCTGCGAGAGTCACCTTTTTAGAATTAATGTCCTCCTCGGACTCCTCGCCACCAGCGGTGGCTGGCGTATCTTGCTGGACGGGCGCATCCTGAGCCGTCTCGAGGTTTGCGACAGGCGCCTCCGCAGCTGGGGCTGCGACGGCAGGGACCTCTGCGACAGTGGTGGGTTGCTCGGTTGCGTCAGCCATCGTGGGATGGAAAGTTGTCTGGATGTGATGTGTGATTGGGCAATTGGCAAAGATGAAAGTAAAAAGAATAAAGGATTGATGGTGATGTGGTGTGGGAGGGTAGAAGAGTAGCTGAGACGAAGGAGGACCAGAGACTTGACTGACAGCTACCTAGGTAGGTACCTGCCTTCAATGGTACGACGCGCGAGCTTTGCTCTGGGGGAAGGCGCGTTGATTGGGGAACCATGGACCCAAGCTGCAGGGATAGCTCTTTCCCCGTACCTGGCGCAGGCTAGGTACAGTAGGTAGGCACGTCAGCGTTAAGCGTCAAGCGACAGCGAGGCGACAGGCGACAAGCAAACGATCCAATTAGCAGTGAGAGTATGCGTTTCTGACATCACTGTGCTATGCACTGTATTAAGATCCCATCAATCTGGGAAAGGGTCATGCTAGACAGGTAGCTGCTGCTCGCTAGATGCAACTGCCGCCGCCGCCCTCGTGCGAATACCTCAAGTAACTGCCTCCATTTGTAGCCATGTTGCGACAAGTCCCAAACGCCTTTTCCTGACCCCCACTACCCTTCGTCAGGTCCACCCTCAAAGTTGTTCAAAGGTCAGCGGGGCTAGAGCTGCATGTTGGCTGAGGGTGCCCGACCTGGCTGGCCTCTCAAATGCGCAGACGACCCTTTGAACAGGCTCTGCCAAATGAAAGCCTCGCTCAACAACAGCTCAATGTCCTTTTCCGTCCATGACTTTGTTGGGAGGCTCTGCAAGAACATCATAATTTCTTGAAAGTCCATCTTGAGGAGCTTGTCCGACCACTTGACCAGAAAGGCAGCGCACACATATAGATGAAACTCCGAAAAGCCCTGTTCTTCCGCCTGAGACGTGTAAGCCTGATATACCGACCCGTGAGGATCTTGATAACTTACGAGGTACGTGTCCCACATTCTTATCGTGTTCCGAACACTGATTTCGCGCATGAGAAGACAGTTCATCCATCGAAAACTAAACTGGATGAACTCCACATGCTCATTTTCGAGATGCTTCGCCAGTGCCGCGTCGATACGTGCCGTGAGATCGCGAAGCGCCGCGACTTGTCTTTGTATACCCGGCTGTGCCACGATGTAGTGGTCCTGAATGCCGTCGAGAAGTTTCGTGAGGCACCAGAACGAGTCGGCCTCCACAGCGTCCAAGACTGTCTTGGGCAGCTGACCAGGGTCCATTCCGGACTCTATGTCTGAGTCGGCAATGTACACGCTCAGGAAAACTTGCCAGAACGGCGTCACCAAGTCATTGATGCCTTGTACGTAGCCACTGGCGGGATGTCGGACAGCCCAGAGATACAAAATCCGCTCCAAAGATCGTTGCGTCGCCTCGTACGAATACAATTCGATGTGCGGATTCGTTCTCGGGACGTCAATGCTAATCTGGTGCCAGATAGCCTCGTCCAGGCCCCGAGCCTTGCTTGTCGGTGCGGTGCTTGACCCGCCGCGCTCGAATGCCTGTCGAACACCGTCCAGGTATTCTTTGCGCTTTCTCTCAAGCGTTGCAACTCTTCTCTCGCTGTTCGTGGGCAAGTAACTGAGCAGGAGCTGCCATGTCATTGCGCGAACTTCCTGAGGAACTCCAGACCAAGCCAGCTGCCGAAGCTCCTGCAGGGGTATTGTGGAGGCCTGCAGAAGCTTTTTGAACTTGTTGATGCGGGTTATCCGGGAGTTTGCAGCGTCAACCTCTTTGGGGGTCGCGTTTGCCGGGACAGCGGGGTGGTTGATGAGGTGTAAAGCGTTCGCCGGGTCTGTCACTGTCAGCACAGCACAGCACAGCACATCGCTTACGCCTGGACCTACCTCTCAAGATCTCCTTGTACTGCGGCCTTAGAATCTTGCCCTCGCTCTTCTTAGGCACTGGATACGTCGGGGCTGGCCGCTCAATGGCGATGTCGGCGCTATTGGAATACCTCCTAGTGTGAAGTCCAAGGCCGAAAGAGCTGTCCATTGGCGAAAGGCTCCCGTTCATGTCGGGCCTGTTTTGCGCCGCCATTTTACGTGTTCGTCTCTTCATATTAGAGAGGCTGGGCAGCCCAAAATCATCGCCGTCATCGTCCTCGTATCCCATCATGTCCTCCTCGTCTTCGTCCGCTTTCCAATCATCGTTCGTGTTGGACAGGAAGTTGATGTAGCTCTTGATCGGTGGAGACGAGAGACCTGACGCAGGCCGCGAGTTCGGCGGAGAGACATCGCTAGGTCGACCTTTGGTCGAGTGTGAGGAGGGCGGGGTTTTCGGTCTCGACGACGAGTTGGATAAATTTCTGCGCGCGGTTTAGCTCAAGACTCGGCCGTGCTGGACGTGGATCGCACAATGAATCAAATTTGAGAATGTCTGCATGAGAGTAGGCGGCTCCGACGACCAGGTTAGAGTCGCGACCTGTTCTCTTCGGCGCGTTGTCGCGTGGCGGCGGTTTCCAAAACGGCGACGCAGAGCTGCGCCAAGTCAGATCCGACTGTCTTGCCGCGAGGCTGCGAGGCTACAATGCCAACTTACTCTGATCGGTCTAAACGCAAGGGGATCGTCAAATTAGCCAAGGTTTCCGAGGGGCAACTTCAGGCGTCCGAGCCTCGGCGGCAATGGGCACTGCGAGAGGCAAGGTATGACGAAACGTACCGACTTGCACCATTTCCTGCTGCGGGGCAATCTAGCTTAGCATGCGATGATGGCTTCAACACAGGGCGACCTCGGAACGTACCTGTTGCGATGGCTTCTTCCCACTCCCTGAAGAGGAGAACATTTTGGCGCTTCTCTACTGAGACCGTGTCATATTGTGTCTTGGTGTTGAGATGCGCCAGACGAGTCGCCTGAGCTCCAGGCAAGTGACCAGTGGCCGGACCCTTGCTTCACATTAGTGTACTCTGTACCGTACTGCCGGCCGCTTGGAGCAGCGGTTGGAGTGGAGTGGAGGAGGTCACTGTGGCTTCGTTGTCCGTGTGTCGGCTCTGTGGCGGTGCAACCTGTTTGGCCCAGGTGCAGAATTGTCAAAGCAAGTAGACGGCTATGCAGTGGCTTGAAGCTTCTCTTGGTCCTTTTTCGAGCTATCCAAACAAGTTTTGCACCTCGATATGGCCTATAATGACATAAATGACAAAGGAAGATGCAGAGAAACTCAAACTTGAGCCAAATAAGTTGACGATGCTGCAAGGGACTCAACTTCAGTTGACCGAAACTGCCTAAAGCTGAGACATACGGAATAGAGTGGCTGTATGGTTCTTGTTGGCTGCTGTCCAGGTGCTACTGTGTACTTCTAAGTAGACCATGAAGAAATAAAGTGGAACTCGCCATTTCGCTTTGACACTTGAATCCTACTTGGATTTACAGTATACATCGTCTTTTTCTGGGAAAAGTTATATAGACGACTACTCTAATAGGTATACGAAAATCAAGGATAGCTTACACGGTGGACAAGTTCTCCATTCTCTCCTACAAGTGTGGCTGCTGGGCCCATAATCCTTCCTCACGTGACTTATATACCAAAGCTTCTCCAGCTGTTGTACCTCTGTGCCTACCTACTATTACCTTGCCCAGGTAGCCTCGATTGCATTGAGTTACTTGATTGGCTACGTACCTCCAGCACCGGCCCCACACCTTCTCCTCTTGCCTAAGAAATATCCAAGCACGCTGGACACATCCTTTATCACAACAACGTTGGACCTTTGCCCTTTCCTGCAGGTTCCACGCGCATCATCCATCCATCGCTCGTTGTTTTACATTCCCCGACAGCAGACATCATCGCTACCGAAATAACTACTGCTAGCGCTTCTTTGCGACCGACAAAATGACCGAACCCGAGAACTTCGAGGAGGACCTCTTCGCCGACCTGTGAGTGCCAACAGCCATCAACTGCGACCTATGTTATCGCTGACACAAAAAAGCTACGACGACGAGACCCCAGCGAAGCCCGCCGTAGCCCAGGACCCCGCTCCAGCGCCTGCCCTTGCGACAGCTCCGGTACCGATACCGAGCCACGAGGTATACAGCGATGCACCCCCTCCTGCCGAACCTGATCACGGCGGCGAGGATCAGATGAAGTACGAAGACGAGGATGAGGACGACGTCGACTTCAACCTCGGTGGCGGCGGCGGCGGTGGAGGCGGTGGTGGAGGCGGTGGTGGTGGTGCTCCGTCTCACGCACCTCCATCGAATGGAATGGCCCATGTCAAGCACGAGGAGCCAACCTATTCCACGAGTACGGCGAAGAACCCTAGCGCCAAAGAAGACGGGTAAGTGATGATTTTTTTGTCTGTGTGATGCTCGCATTTGCTCTACCCAAGTGGCACGGCACCCGCGGTTGGGTGTCTGCCTCGACATGAATAACATGCAGCTGCTCAGCTGCGATTGGGAGGGAAACTCGTAAAGCAGTGGCTCAAAGGAATCTCGAAGCAGACCTGTACGGTCTTGGGGGCTTGGACGGGACAAGAGATGGCAATACCTCGAGGCCGGCAACCCGTGTCTTGGGAACAGGCCTCGGTGTCAATCAAAACAAGCCATGGAAGTCAAGACGCAAGAAATCAAGAGAGCAAGCACAAGCACAAGCACAAGTCTACCAGAAAGAGAAGCCAGAAAGATGTTGCCGAAAGTCAGCTGGAAAAGCAGCCAGAGATCACCAAGATTTGCCGCCGATAGTCAGTCATCAGTCAGTCAGTCAGATGAGGAGCACCAACGTGCGCCTTCTATAGCCAGCCGCAGATGGTCTTAGAGCACGGCTAGAACCGTCGGCGTTCTTTGGCTGCTGTAGCAAGAATAGCAGCGGATAGCGCTCGAGGCTAGAATCTAGCAGAGACTTGACGATAGCAAAAGACAACAACATTTCGACAATGACCAGGCTATCCGCTCCGAGAATCTCCCTGCTGTGAGAGAGTCCCATGGCTAGCCGGCATCCTTACCAACGACACAAGACTTCTGGCACCGGCCTTGGGCTTATGCTCGAAGCTCGCTTGGTCCTATGTGGATGGATACCTATCAACCCTTTTCGACCTGCCACCGACTCATAAAGCTACGCTTCTGAACTTCCACTTGTCGAGAAAGGACTGTGGAATATGCTTGGGGCGGAATTCACACGCAGATGGGCGAACGCCGAAATGTTCCTGATCCATTCACTGCCTTGTGGCATACCTAGCCTCGGCCATCTGCATGCCCTGAAGGGGAGGAACTATTGCTGAGATGGACTGGCCCTCGATGCATCGAGTGCTTGGAGAACGAGATCAGCTCTGCCGGACCGTGTTTCCGCCAATGCTGGTTGCCTTTATCTTTTGCCGAGCAAGCCGCGGGTGTATGGACTTGGACCCATAAGAAATGCTGACCAGGTTTGTTTGTAGAAAAATGTTCATTGGTGGCCTGAACTGGGAGACGACGGATCGTAAGTGGCTGCCGCGCTCTAAAGCCTCACACAATGCTAACGGCTGGTAGAGTCCCTGCGAGACTACTTCTCGCAATTCGGCGAGGTTGTCGAATGCACCGTCATGCGCGACAGCAGCACCGGCCGCTCCAGAGGCTTCGGTTTTCTGACGTTCAGAGACCCCAAGACTGTCAATGTTGTCATGGTGAAGGAACACTTCTTAGACGGTAAAATCGTACGTCAATCATGCAAGCCTGAGAGAGACCCGCGCCTGTACTAATGGCGCGTGCCCAGATCGATCCGAAGAGAGCTATTCCCCGCGACGAGCAGGAAAAGACGAGCAAGATCTTTGTAGGTGGTGTCAGCCAGGATACGACAGACCAAGAGTTCAAAGATTACTTTGCCCAGTTCGGCCGCGTTGTCGATGCAACTCTTATGATGGACAAGGACACGGGCCGTCCTCGCGGCTTTGGATTCGTCACATTCGAGAGCGAGGCCGGCGTTGAGGCGTGCCTGAGCACCAGTCTCGAGATTCACGGCAAGCCCATCGAGGTCAAGAAGGCGCAACCCAGGGGCAACCTCAGAGAGGAGGAGGAGGCGGCCCGCCGCGGAGGCAAGTTCCGTAAGGGAGACGATGGAGGAAATGGCCAAGGAGGTATGGGCGGTGGACAGATGGGAGGGAACGGCGGTATGACGCCGCAGGTCATGGCCCAGTACTTCCAACGGATGCAGCAGTACTTTGCCCTGATGCAACAACAAATGGCCATGAGCCGCGGCATGGGACAGATGAACCCGGCCATGATGCAGCAGATGATGCAGATGCAGCAGATGCAGCAGATGCAGAACCAGATGATGGGACGCGGGGGAGGGGCTAACGGCCAGAACATGACGCCCCAGATGATGCAGCAGATGCAGCAAATGCAGCAGATGCAGCAGCAGATGCAGCAGCAGATGGGCCAGCAAGGCGGAGCGCCGACGGGGCCCGGCGGCAACTTCAACCAGCAACAGCAGATGTTCGACCCGTCGCAGGGAGGCCAGCCACCGCAACAACCCCGTACGGGCAGCAGCGGTAGCGGCAGCGGCCGCGAACCTTTCAACCAAGGCGCCGCCGGTGGCGGTGGGTACGCCATGGGAGGGGCCGGGTCTCCTACATCGTGGGAGGGAATGTACGACGATGTTCCGCAACCCAACATGAACGCGGGCCGCGGAGGATTCCGAGGACACCGGGGCGGACACCAGGGCTCGCCGGACCCGGCTCACGCGCCCCCAGCTAACGCGCCCACTGGGCCGAAGAATGCCGGCAAGCCAGGAGCCAACTACCGTGGCGGCGGACGTAGTGGCAACCGCGGGTTCCACCCATATTCCCGCTAAGACCAGGGCTGGGGTGGCAGACTCCTGCCGGGTTAGGATAGGACGAGTCTGAAAGGGGGACTGACTCATGGTTCGGGAAGCACTTGAGCACCACATCTGGGTTCGGTGGGAGAGCGCTGAGCGGACTGGGCTTACGAAAAGAGGACAGCTCTCGGACTTGGGAGGAAAGTTGACTTGGTCTGGGGCGGCTTGCTTTGCCTGCGCAGGTTGCGCACTTTACATTTCCTTGCGCAATATCAAGGGATTCTGTACTATAGGGGGGGGGCCCAAAACAATTTCTAATCACATGGTGCGCGTATAACGCTGTGGCTGTGATTGCACGGTCAAGCGTCGGGCGTAGTCTTTGTAAGCCTTGGGTGACAAACAGCCTGCTTTCCGGCTGGCTCTCGTGGATTTACTGAGTGACGCGGACGGTCACATCAGCAAGCGATGCCGATGAAGATTTAGGTGTCCCAGAACCAGCGGTGGGTTAACTTGATACTGTGTCAAATCCATAAGGTAGCGACCTATAATTACCTATACCCGTGGACGACTCGGACGGAATATCCGGCCCTGACTTACATCAGTGCAATCCATCCAATCCATGGAACCTACGGACTGTATCCGTACAACGACAGGAGGGGGGAAGGCCCGGGTGTTTCCATGCTGCCGCCGTCATCGGGGCGTCAGCACTTTTCGAAGCCGAAAAGCCCACTTGGTTCGAAGACGATGGAAGACGACTATCCGTACCGGAAGAAGTGACAGCCCGACGGGCATACAGAGCAAAGGCGAAGCTGAAGCCACTTTACTGTACGGATACCATACTGTGTATATCCATTGATCGTCAGATCGCAACGCCAGTGTGGTCTAGAAGCCGGACAAGCACCGAGACTTCTGCAGGGACCAGGGACGTGGGACGTGGGACGTGGGACGTGGGACGTGGTGATTGTTGAAGATCACCGTGATAATCAGCCGCGAATGATTAAAATTTTCTTTCCCATAGAAGTCGTCAAAGGCAAACCAAGACAAGGCTTCGGGAGTCCCGACGACACCCGGAAGTAAAATTGATGGCACTTGGGCAGTTCAACAAGTCAAGTACCCTGCGATACCCCCCACGTCTTGTTTCTGGGCTACAACGACAGAAGGGGTTTCCTTCCCACTTGCCGTCCTTGTCGGATGAAAATTCAGTCACGAAGGGCCCCGCCCCCATGGCTCTCGAGGCGAAGTCCATGTGATTTGTAAGCAAATGGGCCAAATCAGCTGCTGACCCCTCTCCACTCTACCCCTCCATCGTTGGTTCGGTGCTGCCGCCAACTAATTGCCTGACGTAAGCCAGGCGCCAGGTACCATCCAGGTAGTAATTCGGGGTGCACCTGAGTGCAACCAAGAAAGTCACACAAGGTACGCTGAGACGCCGAGACGCCGAGACGCTGAGAAAGTGAGTGAGAGAGCGGGATATGAGCAAAAAGAAAAAAAAAACCCCAAGGACAATGAACCACACATGGGAAACGACCCCCAAACCATGCCGCGACGCCCTTACAATGACCTAAACGACGCAATCACCACACCTTGATCCCTTCTTTCCGTCCCAGGGTACGGATAGATAGATAATTACCGGGCATTCGTCTTTCACGCGGTCTACCTGACCACATCACTCCGTACACCAGGTGCCTTATCATGCCATAAACAAACTCAAGTATCGACGCAGTCTTCCGAATACCGTCGCGGATATCCTCGTCATCCAACCCCATCGTCGTCTTTTCAAACATTGACGTGGTTCTCGCAAGAATACAGATACCACGCTGCCACCAGCCACCGCAACCTAAAGTTTGAAAGAACCCGGCTGCCAAACAAAATAAACCCCCCACTCGCAGTCGCAACCCCTCTAGCCGCCATCGGCTGTCGGACTGAGCCGCAATTTTACACCACCATTCCTGAATCTTGTCTACCTGCTGCGACCTGCTGCACACATCGCGGACGAACCTACGACAACAGCACAGGCTGCATCTCGACCCCGGTTGCCCAGACTATTGCGCCATCGCGGGATTGTTGAAGAACGAACCACCCGAGCGAGACCTTGCTTTTCTGACCCTCGCCTTTCTTTGCATCGCGAACTGGAGCCCTCTGACGTCTCATCACATCCAAACCCAACCCCCAAGACCCTTCGCTGTCTTGTGTGTCTGTGTTTTTTTTTTTTTTTTCCCTCCTCAGAAACCCTGGAACGAGGCGCCACCGACGAGAACCCCTCACAAGACAAGACAAACCGACAGTCAACCAACATAGCGCGGTACATGGTTGAGCCTTTTTGCTTCACTATCTAATATCGACCTTTTTGGCACCACACTTTTCGCTTCATCTCTTCGTATCTCCTCGACGTCAACCTTTACCGTTACCGCCGGCAGCAGAAAAACTAAACGCCGATCCATTGTTGTAAACTACCGGGACCAGGATTCGGTCGCCGCCGCACCACAACCCCCGCCTCGCAGTCAACCACATACTGCGTAGTAGGACGTACATCCAACCCGTTACGAGTCGATCACCACCATGGGTCTCCTGCAAGTTGCCGCGCATTGCTTTTTTTTTTCCTTTTAGGTTTTCTTTTGGTTTTGTTCTTCAGCAGTTTGTATAAGAGTCCTAACATGATATTCCTTGTAGAGCTCTGGGAACCGCGTTGGATTGGCCAGATGCCAAGCAGCGCGCAGGACAGGTGCGGGAGTGGGGCATCAAGGTTTGTTCGATCTCTTCTCATATGAGATTCTCATATGAGATTTTCATGTGAGATTCTCATGTGAGATTCTCACTCGACACATGACCCGCTAACAATAGCCTTGTAGCAACTCTTGGAGATATGGAACAAGGCAAAAGGCAAGGAGCGCGATGCCATGCTGTGGGGAGACGAGGTACCTAGCCATCACACCCTCGACATCGTTGAATGACTGGCCTCTAATTCGTCGACGCAGGTTGAGTACTTGGTTGTCACCTACTCCAAGGACGAGCCCAAGGTCCGTCTGTCCCTGAGGCAGGCCGAGATCCTGACAGCACTTGCCGAGAGCCCCGATCTTGCCAAGGAGGGAGGCTGCGTACCGGAGCTGCAGGATGTTGCGCAGGAGTCGTACGTCTCGTCTCCTCTTCCCATCCTTCATTCGCCATCTCATCCCTCACAATCACGCTTGAGATGTCGAGAGATTGTAAGCCACCGTCGCTAACACACATTGCAGAAGCATAACACTCCCTGTTTTCCACCCTGAATTTGGCCGGTTCATGCTCGAGGCCACTCCAGGAAAGCCATGGGGCATCGGCTTCAAGGAACTCCTCGACGTGGAGCCCGACATGAAGCTCCGCCGCAAGATCGCCAAGGACCACATGCATGCCAACGAGTATCCCATCACTCTCACCACCTTCCCCCGTATCGGCTGTCCCGGCGACTTCACGGAACCCTACTACCCACCGTCCGGCTCGAAGCTCCGCTCGCAGTTCGTCCCAGACGAAATCGCCAACCCACACATCCGCTTCCCGACTCTCGCGGCCAACATCCGCTGGCGCCGCGGTCGCAAGGTCCAGGTCAACGTACCCGTCTTCCACGATAAGAGCACCCCAAACCCATGGAAGGATCCCACCGTCAACTACGACATGCACAACTGGCCCGAGGATGATGACGTGAGGAACGGTGCCGCTCCCGACAACTTCATTCACATGGACGCCATGGCCTTCGGCATGGGCAGCTGCTGTCTGCAAATCACCTTCCAGGCCAAGAACATCACCGAGGGCCGCAAGATGTACGACCAGCTGAGCCCACTCGGGCCCATTCTCCTCGCTCTCACAGCCGCCACGCCAGTATACAAGGGCTTTCTCGCCAACACGGACGTGCGGTGGAACCAGATCAGCCGCGCCGTAGACTGCAGAACACCAGAAGAGTTGGGCGAAAAGGTAGGGTCCCCTTTTCCCCTTTTCCCTTTTTCGCTTTTCCCCCTTTTTACCTAATACGATCATCACGTCTGATACCTGTCACAGCCCCTGAAGAACGACCGCTGGCGCATCCCCAAATCCCGCTACGCTTCCAATTCGACCTACATCTCCACCGACTCGCGCCTACGCCCAGAGTATCTCGACCCCAACCTCGTCATCGACGAGGCCATCAAGGCCCAGCTCGTCGACGGCGGCATGGACGACCGCCTGGCGACGCACTTTGCCCATCTCTTCATCCGCGACCCCATCGTCATCTTCGAGGAGGACCTGCAGGAACTGGACCTCTCCAAGACGGACCACTTTGAAAACCTGCAGAGCACCAACTGGCAGCACATGCGCTTCAAGCCGCCCCCGGCCGACAACTCGATCGGCTGGCGTGTCGAGTTCCGCCCGATGGAGATCCAGCTCACCGACTTCGAAAATGCCGCATTCTCCGTTTTCATGGTGCTCGTCACCCGCGCCATCCTCAGCTTCGACCTCAACTTTTACATACCCATCACAAAGGTCGACGAGAACATGGAGCGCGCCCACGACGTCGACGCCGTGCTCAAGCAGAAGTTCTTCTTCCGCAGGAACCCCTTCGCCGCACGCGTCCCCCGCGCCGGCGACTCCTCCCGCCCCGGTTCCCGCCCGGGGTCCGCGTACCCCTCCCGCCCGCCGACACCCACGCTCCCCGTCGAGGACGAGTACACGGAAATGACGGTCGACGAAATCATCAACGGCGGCGGCGAGGGCGACTTCCCCGGCCTCATCCCCCTCGTCGAGAGCTACCTCGACGGCGTCAACGTCGACGTGCAGACCCGCTGCGAGCTCGACACGTACCTCCGCCTCGTCAGCCAGCGCGCGAGCGGCAAGCTCGTCACCGCCGCACGCTGGCTGCGCGACTTTGTCGACGCGCACCCAAAGTACGCCCACGACAGCGTGGTGGGCGAGGACGTGCAGAAGGACATCATCGCCGCCGTCATCGCCATCGGCGAGCGCGAGACGGCCGGCCGGGGTTTCGACGGGCTGGATGTCTACGGCCTGCCCAAGTTGCTGGGGAACTTCCGCAAAGCCGGAGGCAGAGGATGCGGCGAGGGCGCGGCGGGCGTGAAGAGAAAGAGTGACGTCCTCGACGGTTGAGAATACCCAACTTGCGCTTTTACCAGACACCCCGTCTTGCACCCCTTTTCCCTCCCTCCCAGCAATTATGCAGATTTAGGGGTGTGGACGGATGGATGATGCCACAAGGGGAGCCAAAAAAGATTAGGGGTGAGAACCTACGTAATGACACCATAAAACATTTGGCCAAATTTACAATCGTCACATATTTCAGCTATCCTCATCACATTCCTCATCTCTGCTGCAACATGACAATCCTGCTAGGAGGCGTCCGTCAGCTCCCCACGAGCAAAACTTGTCTCACTTCACGCTTACGGCTTGCGTGTGTACCTTTCCTGTTTCCTCCATCAGAGCGTAAACTCAAGTGACGATTCCTCGCGCTGGCTCAACCAACGGAGAGACCTCGTTACGACTTGCTTTTTACCCTTCCTAGGCCAACAAGTTTGGATAAGTTTTCGGTCCCGGGCGGTAATACCTAATCACCCACGTCCCTTGGCCAAGTTCGAAAGGCTTCACCTCTCCCGCATGAAAGAAGGAGAGAAAGTCTTGGGCCGGGTCATGAAGATCCCCTAGATTTACCTTTTCGTGACAACTTTTTTGTAACCTCGTTTCTAACCAAGAGTTCTTTTTTGAACAGAACAAAAGCCACAGTCTCTTTGGGACGAGCATGGGATCAAGACTGTGGAAATCATGGCGTCCGGCGTCCGGCGTATACGTGAGATTTCGAGGCAGGACGTTGGGCGTTCCTCTTTGGACAAGACACGCATTCCCCCCTCCTCCCCTTCGTGGGCTTTCTTTCTCACGAGGCGGACGGAACGTGTCTTGCACGTATGTGCGTGTGAATCTGCGCAAGAACGACTACACTAGGCCAGAACCGTCAAAACTCGTCCCCTTCATCTCGGCGGAAATTTCCCAGGTCCGTGGTTCTGGTCAGGTTGGGGCCCAAAGGAGATGCACATGCCCTCCAGTTCTTTCCGGATTCCCTGCTTCCATACCCGTGTGTGTCGGCAGAAAACGTAAATGGTTGCCTCGTGCTTCACTGCTATCTACCTACGGGAATACCGAGTCGTCACCATTTTCTCTTGTCCCGAACTGGCCTCCCCTTACCCGGATTTCGATCGCCGAGGAGGGAGGCGTAAAAGAAAGCCAGAAGAATCACGGCAGACCTCGTTCGCCAAGACATTACCATTTATAGCAGATATTGAGTTCGGCGACAGCTATTACGAGCCGGACTAACCGCACAGCTGACGTCGACGGAGCTCGTAGCATCGTATCCCACCATGGTTCCATTCCCGTCCATCAGGCCAAGTCGGCTGTAATGGACAGATTTGTACAAACGCGACACAAAAAGCAAAAAAAAATCAAAGAGGTCCACCGGCTTTCCAGAACAACGCGGCGTCGACTTAGCATGTGTCTTGAGATGGCGTGGCTTGGGGTGGATGATGGAGATTCCCGTCTTCCCGGGACCCAGGAACCAGGCAATGAAAAGTACCACGCCGCGAAAAGCACACACGCTGGGTGTCCCAAAGGGCTGGGACCGTCTCCGTTCCGGAACCAGGTGCGAAACCCAAAGCCATAGAGGAGGGGTGTGCGTGTGTTTGTACGGTTTCGTGGGCTGTTGGGCTGGCGCCTGCAGAGAGGCGTGTATGTCTGTCTGTCTACCATGACGGCCCTGTTAGCAAGACGCCGTGGCCAGAATTGACACGGGGCTCGTGGTTCATGCGGCGGCCCTATTCATTGTCTTTGACGGAGCGGGAGCCTAAGCGCCCATGCTAATCTGGCGTTGCTCCCACATCGAGCTGCACTAGCTTCGACATCATTCATGAACGAGGTGATGGCGCTTGAACACCCCGTTGTCTTGGATCTGCTTTCCGCGCGGCCGCGACGCCATGAGAGCCACTGCAATGGCGTGGCTGAAGTAGCTCGACCGGCAATCCGTTTCCCCTAATGGCCATTCCTTGAACGTTGCGGCAGGCAAAGGAGAGGTCTGATGGATGACAGGCTCGCCGGCGTCAGCTTCGGTGTCGTGGCCAACACCAGGCCCAACCTCGAAGAGGTATCTCCTCCGCGTCTCAGTCGGTGCTATCCACCACCGGGCGTTGACGGTGAGGGAAAGGCATTTCTACAACTCTTTCTGACGCATCTCGGTGTTTTCACTCTACCCGGCCGAATCGTGTCACGCCGGAAATGCGTGGCGGGACTTTGACGCACGATGTGTCATTCTACGGGTATGCGTTGTTGGCCGTCGTGGGCCATGAGCTTGTGTGAGAAGCGTGCTTGCTGAACCGGAGCAAAGCACTGGCTGCCTTCAATGGGCGGTAGCATCGGCGAGGTTCGGGGGGCGTGTCGCGTGTGTGACCTCGTTCTTCTCAGCTTGGCGGGTTTCGAGAAACCGACTGATGCGTACGCTATCCGGCGTAATACGTCAGGACCAGCAGTAGGCACCCCCTGGGTCTCCACGCTAGGCAAGGGGCTCATTAAAGATATCAAGACGTATGGAAAAGAGCGGAATTCCGTGTCGAGATCCTGGGAGCCCAAGACATTGTAGGCAGCCTGGAAGGATTCTCTGGTGTTCCCAACAGACCCCCTTGCGTTTCGTCTCCGTCGGCGGTCCTCCTCTGCAAGCAAATGAGACCAGAGGCTGAACGGCGATGCATGGAAGGCCAGCCCAGTACTTGGAAGCCTTAGCCCGCTGCTAATCTCCCTACGTTCCCACGGCCGATAGTCACCGCCACACGGCGTATTGATGGCCAGGAGAAAACATCGTAGCCCGGGCCACGAGCCGTTTTGGGGTGGCGAACGAGCGTGATTTGGGTATACAACACTTGTCGCTGCCGGGTGCGTGCGGTAAGGAGACGTTCATGGGTTGTGGCATGTCGCGTGGAAGCCGTGTGGGCAGGCTGAGGCGGCTGAGAGTCTCGCAAGTTTGAAAGCCGCAAGCGGCAAGTGATCGGCCGCCGAACGCCATGGTTCGATTGCTGGACCATCATTACGTAGTAGGCTGGGCTGGACGGGCAATGGTATTCTCGTGGAGAGGTGCCCGACGCTTCTGATGGTGACTTGGAATGCCATGGTTCCTTCAGGACGCTAACTCATCCCGTCGGGCGGGCGGGTTGGGGCCTGGCGCGCGTGAGCATAGCCCATTGAAAAGCACTGCGCTCTTTCGGGCGGTTCGTATCATGTGTTGGTGTCATCGCCGGTTGGATCTGGATCGACGCGTGGTGCATGTTTGGCAGCAAGATCCGTTGGCGGGCAGGCTGAGGGTCGTCGAGAACGTAACGGGCGTAGCAGGCAATCTTGTGACGCATCATTCGAGGTGACGGATGCAATCGCGAGTATCCCCTTCTCCATTGGCGCAGAGTACGAGGTTGATACACGGCTCAACAGGCCTTCGGTCAGATGTCACAAGTTTGCGAATACCACAGCAAGAGATTGGCGAACCCGGTCAGGCGGTAATAGCTTGGGCAGATTCAAGGGGAGAATGGAAGTGGAATCTAGACCCTGGCCACCTTACCCTTGCGCAGACACACGGGTGTCAGATCGTTTGATGAGATCCAACCAGATCTGAGCCCGGTGACCTCGTGGAATGCAGCAAGGTGGTTTGAAAACCGGAGCAAACTGGGGCGTGTGGCCAGGCTAAGCGGTTGACAAAAAAAAGTTATACACAGTACCACTACCAATGTATGTGGACGCCAGCACTGAATGTATCACTTTTTCTGTCAACCACTTGCCAGGTAAGGCCGTACACCGGGCAGTAGGGGCTGACGGGCACGGCGAAGCGAGGAGGTCGAAGCTAGATTTGATCGTACGATGTTGTCAGTGACCAAGTGCTTGTGCGCCAAGGTGTGTTGTCCAGAGACGAGATCAGCCGTCTCTACACCGTATCAATGTTCCAATCCGCAGTCAGGGTGGGGTCGTTCAGGTGGCGTCCAGGGACCTGATTCGACATGAATTGCGTTCCCTCGGTTCCAGCGCCCAAGGGTTCGAGTCAGAATGTTTGAAGGGGTGAGATTGTAGGGGAAGCCGGCATTGTCTATGCTGTTCCGGACCCAATAGCAAGGAACGACGTACATGGAACAGGCAGGGCGTTCGTTGCACTCCAAACAAGCTGCACCGCTGTATACCACGAGCTGGAGCTTTGAGCTGAGCTGGACGGAGTGGGCTGCTCATTGTCGTATGCAGCCCGACAGACGAGATTCGCACCCAGCGTCAGTGCTGTGTACACAAGTGTAGTGTACAAGTGCGCCGTGCCGCGCCAAACGGGGTGCAAGGCTGCATCAGAGGCCGGGCAGTGTCCATGTGTCAAAGTATAGACTCGCGCCTGTACGGATCTTGCAGCAGGCGGACGAGGGGGCCTGGACCAAGACCCAGATCCAGGGATCTGAACAGCGTAGTGTACGGAACAAAATAGTCTATCTGCTTTCGGGCAACAGCTCAGGAAACCCACGTGGTCGGAAGGACACGGAGCTTTGTGCTCGAACAGAGATCAACGGGCATCAGACAGTGTCTTGTGCAGTTTTGGCTTGGGCTAAGACCAGCCC
Organism: Colletotrichum lindemuthianum; assembly: GCA_001693025.2. Lineage (NCBI taxonomy): Eukaryota > Fungi > Ascomycota > Sordariomycetes > Glomerellales > Glomerellaceae > Colletotrichum > Colletotrichum lindemuthianum. The sequence goes on along the minus strand of MASP02000102.1, from coordinate 99,520 downwards.
AGATGGCGAAATGCTTACCCAGAATGCTTTGGCGGCGGATCAGATGGCAAAGTAGTACCACTGTGTAATAGCAGGGCTACTAGCCACCTAGCCTACATGGCAAGTAGCTCGATGGTGGGCTAGAGGGGATTGTGAGCTATTGTTTCTGCAGTATCTCCATCTGCCGTCATTGAGATCGGCCGTGTCAATTCGTCCGTCCCTGTCGCGTGGCTCGCCAGTGTCACACAGGGCTCGGGGCCGCTCTGACGTGTCCGAGATGTTGACCGTCTCTTTGAAGCCTGGCTTGGGCTGCGGAGTTGTGCGGAGCCAACGAAACGGCGCAAATGCCACAAGTTGGATAGCGTCTCTCCTATAGCACAAAGTCTCGAGCGAAGGAGCGTCGTGACAGCGGGCAAACAGTCGGTCAAGCAGCTCGATGCATCTGCACAATATCTACCCAGAGATCGGGGCCCTTCGCTGGACCCCTGAAGGAAGAGTTCCACTTGTGCCACAGTTGAGGGGCATCTCGCAGGAGCAGAAGACGATTAAGATGCTGGCAACCCATCATCCAGGACGACCGATGAGCAGGGGATTCTTCCAGATGTGGGTCATGAATGGTATGTTTTTGTTGTTGGCTTGTTGTCTTGAGTGCTGGCGGTTGTCGTGATTGGCAGCGGAGCACTCTCACCGAGGTGGAGGCATGTGCCTGATCTTGCATGCCTAGGACGATTGACGGGCGTGGTCGCGTCCATCTTGCGTCTCTGATTGGTACGCCCGTCCATACCATCCAACAGTCGGGGGATAGTGTCGACGATTGGGGTGTAAGAGATGGCGATGGGTCCCGAGCATGCCGGAAAGAACCTAGCAAGTATGATGGGCCTCTGCGTAGACGACGGGCTCGGCTGAGAGGACAACATCGGTTCCAGAACAAGCCTCGGTTTCAGCCCCTGCCATTGAGGGAATTCTGGGAGTATGGAGTGCATCGATTGTTTACCAGACTGGGTAGCGGCGTAGAGGGCGGGCAGGTAGAAGAGGCCGAGGAAGAGTTTGGCCGTCAAGAAGCCAAAGCAACGGTGTATCCGAGCATCTCGAGACGCAAAAGCCAGTGCAGCGCAGCAAAGTGCAGGGCAAAGCATAAGATGTGAGGGGCGCTAAGACGTTGGCAATGGACGGGAGTTGAAAAATCACGCCACACGCGAGTCGTGAGATGAGGAAAATGGGACGAACATTGCTGCCAAAAGAAGTGGACTCTGAAAGACTCCAAACGATACTTTGTCCATGCCTACCTACCTTAACTGCCAAGTCTGCTAAGTACTCCGTACGCAGCAATGCATCGTAGGTGCTTGAGGAAGGAGCTGCCCGACATGGCATTCTGGTGTGTGCACCACACTACCTACCTCCCAGAGTTATGTCGCCTAAGGTACCCAACTACGTAGATAAGTAAGGTAGCAGAAGAGAAGGCAGGTGCGCTTTCCCAAATACGAAGGTTCCTTCCTATAGCACTATCAAGGAGGGAGGTACTACCGTGACAGGCAGTTGACGCCGTAAAGAGATAATGATTGGTTCACGCTGACCCACCCCCGTTCCTCCCGCCCAAAAGTGAATCGTAATCAAATCGATGCAAATCTGCGATCGCATCCGGGGAGCCGCCGGGGTCCGATGTAGGCCGCAGCAGTCATGGTTAGGTAAGCTTTTGATCAGGGATACCCAGCACAGATTGACACCTTAATCTCAAGGTTCGTCTGCTTGAACCCACTTTCCATCGCACCGCCTTTAGCGTACCGGGGTAAGGTACGTTCCCCGGGGCATCTCTCTGATGGACACGACCTGACGCACCGTCGTCACCTGACAAAGATGTGACGAAGAACAGGCGCTCGAAGCGATCCACTTGTACTCCTCGTACCCAAGTATCCTCAAGTATCGACCTGTTTCTCCCACCCCCCCCTTTCTCCCACCCCCACCTCCCATCGCATTCCGTTCCATTTCTCGTGCACTAAAACCTCCACCCGCCCACCCAAAATGGCGCCGGGACATTTTCCTTCTGTTCCCCGATCGAGCTCTTATCCCTGACGATGATCTGATTTTGGGCCCCTTGTTCCTCTTCGTCTGGTCCAAGTGCCCAATCCTACCACCATTACTCCATAGTACTGGTGCACACCTTTCACCTTGGCAGCAAAATCCGGTCGGCAACTCCTGTCAACAACCGGCCCATGGATACGCAGTGCCAAGCAGCAGCCAAGCAGTGCTATTATCCCACTTTGTCGCTTTGTGCGGACGTTATCGCCTCTTTCCCGAATGTCAGCAGGCAGCACCGCCGTCTCGGGCTCGCGCCGTTGTCGTCCCACGAGGTTTGGCGTCCCAGAAACCAAGGATGTGGCTCGTTCAAATCGCACGCTCGTCCCAAAGGTTATCCAGGTTCATTCTCCTACTTGTGAAGCGTACAATTGGCAAGTGCGTACGTCTGTTTTATGCAGGGATTCTTCCATCACGCAATTCTTGCTCAACTGACAGTGGACGCGCGTATTAATCTAGGCTAGTTCGACTACTATCGTTTATCGACATGCATAGTATGATGAAGAGAAACGCAACACCGCCTCTCTGTTATCCGAATCCCAGTCGAAATGCGGAAATAGTAACAATACGGACAAATGGCAGAATCCGGAACCGAGCCGAACGACACGACACGACATGCAAAGCACTGTCAACGTTCATGTTGCCTGGTCTTGGCCTGACTGCTCGTCGCCGATCCGTCACTGACTTATTGCATTCAGCTGCACCAAAGGACATGTAGCCTGCAATGGGAACCTCCCCCGAAGGGATCATCGCTTCTGCAGCTGCGGGTAGGGAGAGAAGCGACAAAAAAGCAACGCCCCGGGCACATCTGGCTGCCCACCCCGATCGGCCCGGCAGATGGACTCAGATGGTCAGATCTGAGCGTCCACTCGACCAACACGATACGAACGACTGCAGCAGCGTTCCTACGGAGCAGTCTCGGTCAGTCTCTGGACTAACTTCTTGCATTGTTCACAACTTGTGCGATACCAAGCGCCTATACCAAGCTATTTGCTACTATGCGGTACAGGCAGCAATCACCGCTCGCCCTCGCGGCCAAGATTATCATTAACCCTTTGCTTGGTCCAGTACGAGACGACGTTCAGTCCGTCTGGTATTGCCTCGTCCCTGCCACGCCGTCTGTACCATCTGTACCCATTTTCATTTTGGTGTATCCGAGCTACGAACACACCTGTTCATTTGCCCTTAATTTGTCACAGTAGAGCGCGCCAACCCACACCTGTGTCCGTCGACGCAGCAGACCACCAGAGTAGTCTTGTGAGACAGGCCCAGACCAGACCCGCCGAAAACGTTCCCCGCGACATTGGACACGCCGACAGCCAGCCGCTGGCGTTCGTCACTTCCACTTCCCATACGAGAGATGGCGGCAGCAACTAACCTCGATAGCTTGGAGAAGTTGTAAACCCAATTAGCACACGTTCAAAGAGATCAGCCGAGAGGAACAACACGTCCGCAACCTTTTCCGGTGCAGAAACTTGATGACACACGGTTGCACCCTGGAATGACTCGCACGCCCGCTCGCTGGCGTCTTGTTCGGCGGCCGGGCGGCCGGGCGGCTATCAGACTTTTGATATTTGACTCTACGGGCCTAACATCGAGACATGATTTGGCCCAAACTTCGCTTGATTGTCTTGGCCCCTCGGCATCTCATCTGGATCGATCACATCTTGTTCCCGGCCAAGCGCCGCCCCCTTTCCGTTTCTGCAAGCCGCGCAAGCGAGATTCGACTCTGCAAGCCTTCTTTGACACTAACCTTGGGCAACGTTCGGCTGCCACAGCAAACATTGACAACGCCAACGGCATGTTCCATGACTGGCGGGCAACTTTGACTCACCCACCGCACAGCTTGCTCAAACGGGGCTGTATGTCTCTCGCTGCTGCACAGCAATGGACTGGCATCCCAGAGGACTTCTCCTGTTGCATAGCATTGACTTTTGCGACCTGCCACGAGGACGTCTCTGCGACAAAGCTTGGCCTCCGTCACTGCTATGCGGCTCCGAAATAGATCCGTCTCGATCCTCGCGGACCCTGATGCTCTCCTACATCACACCGGCACTGTGGACGACAAGATGGCCCCGAGAGGAGACTCGCATTCTTGTCCAACCCCCCCATCACCTGGCTGCACACCGGGCTGGCATACGCAATACCATGACACAATGAGGTCTCTCTGCTTGTACTCTATCTTCCCCTCCCTTCCTCCCTGGTCCCCCCGTCAGGTTCGTACAGCGCGAAACAAAGATCTCGAATAGATGCAGATCCGCCTGCTTGCAGCTCATGATTCTGATGCCGTTACACAGCCTAGAGTCCCTGTCAAACCATGCCACAGTGACAACAGCCATGCACAACCGGTGCCACGACGCCTTGGCTGACTTCCAACACCCAGAAGGGAAAGACAAGCCGGGCTGGCCAAGGCACGGATGACCGCTTGCCTGCCTACATGAACGAGCGCTGGGCATTTGATGAACGGGACAGCTCACGCCTCACAGGCCTCGGTGCCCGGCTGGACTAACATGTGGCGTAGAGGGAAGGCAATTCGTGGAGCTGGTCTGCCGCATGGACGACAAATCCATGCGCTATTTGATATTACCTCTAGATGTCATCCGGCGTCGGAGCGGACGTCTCGCAGTGTTGTACATGCCGTGCGCACCGAGCATCCCGCGTGGTCATTTTATCTCGGCCACGGTCATTCAAGCTTGCCTCGTTTTCGGAATTAGAGGAAATGCGAGGGTTCAAGCTCTGATGCCACGGCAGACTGAGTAGGAATGCGACGTTCGGTCTGGCCAGCTGCCACAAGTCAATTCGGCGAGGACCTGCATCCCTCCGAAGGGTCCTTTTTTTTTTTTTTATCTTTCTCTTTTCCCCCCATCAAAGTCAAATCACTCCATCACGGCCGGGAGCGTGACTCGCAACAAGAGGCTTCGGTGAGGAAACGCGACAGACCCCCTGAGGTATTGTTGCTCGTCAGGTACTATCTTATCGACACAACAGAATGCGAGCCTGCCATCCCGTGAGCCAGCAGCGAAGCATGTTTCGGAAGGGAAGCTCCCTGGGGCCGGGTGGCCACCACACCGTATGGTGCGCATCTGACGATGCCGGAGCGCAGACTGGACGGCATGCAAGAAGCCACACACAGATAGACTTTGACCGCGCTTGTCTGGTCGGGATGCCACATGGGCCGCATCTCGAACCCCCCGTTGCCCAGTCCGTCTGGAGAGGGGAATCTACGGCGTAGATCTTGGCACGTCGGCACCCAGCTCGCACGCACACGCACGCGGCACTGCACACGAGGGTCGAGAAACGGCCGACCAGCCTGCCATGCTCTGCCACGAACATGGGCAATGCATGGGGCAAGGGAGGGAAACATGGCATGGCTACTTGTAACAGTAGAGAGATGCTGACGCATTCCTACCGCATACCTCACGCATGCGGAAACGGAGAATGGTCCCCGCCCCCATATCCCTGCGCATGTCAAAAGTCGAGGCTTATTTCCTGGTGCGTCTGCCGGCATGATGGCGGTTGTCGCGAAGCCCAGGAACTCCTCGGTCGTGAGAGAGGAAATTACCAAGATCCTCATCGCCCGAACATCTGTCCCAGCGTATCGATGCCCGGCACAGGCTTCCCCAAATTCGTTCCACATGCCAAGCGATACCACGTCCCGGCAACCACCAAAGGGAATCTGGGGACCAGAATTTGCCAGGAACCTACGAGAGCTCACAGCTGGCACGTTGACTGTCGTCCACGCCGATAACCCGAGCTGGTTGTGCGGGTGAGTTTCTGCAAGCGTGGAAGCTGAGCTAGAAGTCGTGGGAACATGCATGCGATTCAATAGTCTGGCTGCATGGGGGCCGAAAAACCAAAGTTTCTCGCCTCGTTTTTTCTTGCCGCCGTTCCCCCCCTCTCTCTTTCTCTCTCTTTCTGTGTGTGCGTCTCTGTCTGTATCTCTCGCCTGGCACGGAACCGCTCACTGCGTCTCATCGGTCATGCCCATCTCCCTTATGGGGGGTGTAAGCCACATTGTGAGACCAGACATGGCGGTGGCTGGCAAGTTTAGCCCCAGGCAGGAAAACACATCGCGGAAACGGCGCGCGGGGGCGCGCGCACGAAAAGCAAAGAGTCGCCGACCTCTGCTCTTTCGGCCAATGGACGAACGTGGAAAGTAAGTGTAGAAAGAGAGAGGGGGGAGGAAGCAGAACGGGTGGGAAAGACAAAGACACGACAACTCATCGCCGAGCCCGGTACCAAGGGTTGCTGTGTGAAGGGAAAATGCGACAAGTCACGGTCCACAAAGACCCAATATCGCCCAAGCTCGCATCGCATCGTAAAGAATCCAATGCGAAATCGAAGCAGCCCGTGGAGCGAGGGGTGTTTGGTTTACGGCATCACTTACTCAGAAAGCACACTACCTCATACTACCTCATACCTCACCTCTCTCTGCTGCACTGCAACCACCAAACCACGTCTCTCATCTTGTCCCCGCGCTGCGCCGCGCTGCGGCCGTAGTTGCATGTACTCCTATTTACGATACGCCCACGCGCGCGTTGTGCAACACCTGCTGATGGACTTGGTCACGTTACACACGAGGGCGGCAGCAGTTGCATCATTTCGACATGGAGGACTTTTGCACACCCGATGGCCGACCTACCACACACATACATACTCACCACACACACACACACAGACACATACGGATACCTCGCTGGCCACCAGCGTGACTAGCTACACTGCTGCAACACACGGAGCAACTCCCTACAGAGTACAGCGTGGTGACTCTCTCTTCTGCTTGGCCTTAGTACTCTACAAGGAAGAGACTTTCTCTCTTCCCTTATTGTTGACCCGTCGCACAACACCATGGCCCCGTCCGCGTACGACGTCCCACCAAGGCCGATATGAACAAGCAGACTACCCGTCTACGATCTACGGGGGTGCTTGCCCCCCTCCCTTCGTGTACGTGTCATGTTGCAGTTGCATGTGGGATTTCTAGTCTATCACGGCCGCAGGTCGCACGCGGACTGTTTTTGCTGTATGCTGTACGTATGCTTCATGCTGTATGCGGAAACCACACCCACCCTCCCCTTGCTCTACTGTGCATGTTTGGGTGTTACCTGACAAAGTTTAAACGTATTCGCCATGTCGTGAATGAAGCGGCCGACGTCGGTGAGATGGCACATGGACAGTAAGTATCAATGTACGAGTTATAGCACCAAGGGCGACCGCATGACCTCTGTCGAAACGAGCCCGTAATAGCTTCCTCCCGCACCTCGTCACAACAAGTCCCCTGTCCCCTGCACGCGCCAACCACCGCATCTACGGCGTAAACCCTTGGCATACCCGAAGGAAAGGTCAGATCATCCTCTCCGAACCTCATCCCATCCCGTACACGATCGCCAGCATATCGGCACCTACTGTGGTAGGCCCAACCTTGTCTCCTTTTTCTGGGCTCTGGTCAACCACGGAGGGTTCTTCCTTGCACGGCAGGCTAAGCCCGCGCTATACTGGACGAGAGTTGCGAAAGCCGGGGTTTTATATCTCCTTTTTTATTTCGGCCAGCGACAAGCAAGCGCGGCGTGCCGGGACACTACTGTTAAATGCGTAGACTGTCACAACTCCATTTCGAAGCATCGACGGCCCCTGTTCTCCCGGCGTGCTGGTTCCCAACCGACGATGCTTTTCTCCCGTGGCCAGATACACGCAACCTTACGATGCCGCGTCCCCGCTTTTTGCGTATTTACAGGTGCCTTTTGTTTTATTTTAATTGATTACTTTTACGATTACAACTCAGTTCTCGGACTTTGTAGCCCGAGCCCCTTGATTACGTTGCAAAAGTGCAAGATCCGACAAGGATAGTGTGGGAATCATTTACAAAGGGCATGGAGGGGAGAGGGGGGGGAGGGGGAGGACCTGACCGCTTCCCTCGTGTGAATGCTGCCGGACAATATCTGCGGAGCTTTCCTTCAATGCTGAAGACATGGAAATGGATAATCCAGCCGAAGTCCATACACAGGACAGAGTGCTCCGTACGTGGTAGATGAATATGACATGGCATGGCATGGCATGACAGGGGAGGGGGGGCGGCTCATGAATAATGCCTGGGCAGTGACAGGACAATGACACTGACACTTTGACATACCACCCCATCACTCTTCCAACCCCGGTCCTTTACGCGCGCGGGCGCGCGTTCGGCGCGCAAAAAAAAGTCGGCTTTTTGAAAGACGGACAAATCATGAATGAGATATACCTCGCTACAGAAAGCACAGGGGAAAATTAAAAAAAGGCAAACACCATGTGCGCGCGCATACTCTACTGTGTAGATCCATCACGGTGGCCAGTGCCATTTGGGTGTGGTGCAGTCGGATTTTCGCCATCCTGAAAAGGAGGCATGTAGTCGGCATTTCATCACTTCTCACACACGATTTCCGGAAACAAAGAGGGAAAGGGGAGAAAAAAAAATTGTCAGTAAAACCCGGCAGCATCAAGGTACCTACCTACCTACCCAAACCAGAGTAAAAAAGAAAGAAGAAAAGAGAAGGGGGGAATAAACACCCCGAGATTCCCGCTCCGCTTATCGTACTCTGTGTGCCCCCCCTAAAAAAGGAGATGACCCCTGTAACGGCCCAAAAAGCCTATACTGCGTACGGATACTGCCTGCCTACCAACTTCCTCATTTACTTACTCATTGAACCTAAACTTCCCCCTCCTTGCTGAGTCGATCCTCACGACACGCAGCGCCGGAAAAACCACACCGCAGTCTTTGTCAAGCGAAGAAAGCAAACAAGCAAACAAGCACAGGCAAGCGCACCGCACGCACGGCCAACCGAGCCTGGGGCGGCGCGGAACCAGCAGCGGTGAGATCTCGATTGATCCTTCTCTTGCCTCTCCCATCAATGTGACCAAAAGAATTACGAATCGGAAAACACATGAGAAAAAGTGGGGAAGGAGAAAACACCCACCCTTTTTGTCGCTGCATCTCAGATCCCAGATGCACCACCGACAGATCCCAGATTCAGAGGGGCAAAAAAAAAAAAAAGTCAGACAGAGGGAAAACACGCAAAAGAGAGACTGAGAAAGATGAGAAAGATCTTACCCGTCTTCCGTCTGCCTGGCAACTAACTCCTTTGGGGAATTTGTCATGTACATCATCACCCTTTTCCCCTCCCTGCCTTCACCATACTCCACGGAAGTCACCATCGATCCAGGAATACTACCTACCTAGTAGGTATAGCATGTTTCCAACTTCAATAATACCAATCTACATCCGACGTCGACAAGTCGCCCTACCGCGTGATCAAAACTTCCACCAGAGTTCTTTCCTCAGGTCGAGAATGTTATACTATGCAATTCGACCAGCAAAGGTGCCAACTCAACACCCGTACGTGACCGCCCGATATGCAAAACATGCTAAAATACCTTCTTGTCAAAAAAAAAAAAAAAAAAAAAAAAAAAAAAAAAAAAGAGGCCCATGGTCGGCCTGTCAGTGTCAGCAAAACACCGAGATCTGTCACCCAAACTCAATCAGGCCATCTCCTTGCCGCCCGCTGCACCCCACCACCACACTCCCACCGCCGCCGCCGCCGCTCCTCATCGCCCCAGTATTAGCGCAAGCGAGCCTCGTGTCCGATCTCTCCATCTCTCTCTCTTTCTCTCCGTCTCTGTCTCCAGACTCCCCCCCTGTGTGCCCTTTTGTTTGTGAAATCTCTTTGGGCCCCCCTATTCGCCACCCATCCTGCGAACCCAATCTCTTGGAACGCCGCGCGCTTGAATAGACGGTATATGTGGCTGCACTACTTCCATTAAACATGTGGGACGATTGTCCGTTTGCTCTGCACGCATTCTAAAACCGGCCGCGAATGTCATGCTCTTAGGTCACGTAGCGGCTGCGCTTGATTTGGTTGATCTTTTGTTGATGAACGTATCTGTATGTGTGTGTCGCATCTCTGCTCCCAGCCGTCTCTCCGCAGTCTCAACCCCGCCGCCCGTGGTATCAGCCCATCCGGCTTAATCTTACAATTAGAGAGATTCCAGCTAATACTTTCATGTTTGGCCTGTTGCCTCGGAGCTTTTGCCAGGTTGGTCCACCTCTGCCTCCGTGGTTAAAAATAGACAAGAAATTCAAATACCAAAATCCCGTGATTCTTGCGCCTGTCAGATGTCCCTCTGCATTGACGACGCCGACGTCATTTGTCTACTTGCCGTCCTCAAAGGGACCGGAGAAATGCTCTCTGCCAAACAGTTTTTCCCCCCATCCCCAGCCACAATCAAGGAAATGTCGAACATGGGAAGAAAGTCCCAGCACGTCGTTGTTGCTCTTTGCCATACCCGTAACGGTCGTCCAAGACTTTGTCCCAGTTTCCCGACATGTCCACGGTTTGGTTTTTTCTGAATCTAGAAAGCCATGCTTTCCATCCTTCACGCGTGGCGAAAGGAACACGACCGAGAATGATAATGATCGATTTCAACGCGAGGAACGCCGCCTGATGAATGCCTTGTCCTGAATGCCCTTCCAATGGAGGGCCTGATATATACAATCGAAAAGTCGCAGAGGCCAATGTCGGGTATTGAGTGGTGTAATGATGTGACCATTTTGTTGTTTATATAAGATGATGCAGCGGTGCCGTGCTGCTCCGCCGTGTATGTGCTCGTAACCGTTGTCGGAGACTTGTGTCGCCTGCTCAAGGTGGATGCAAGACCTTTGCCGAGTCATGCGTAACCAACCAAGCCCAGGCTTCTGTCGCTATGTACTGTCTTTGGCGGCGTCGACCCTCGGAACGCTTCGTGTGCTGTTAACTCCTCTCTTCGGGCTTGGGCCGAATTTGTCTCGCTTCGAGCTGACGTTTCCGTTCGAGCTTGGCGTAGTGCAGTCCGCACGCATTGCACAATGTTCGGGCGCCGTCAGGTCCACGTCGCCATTCGGGAGTGTCGACTCGGTTGCAGCTGTGGCATCGCCCGGGAGGTGCCGCTCTCTGTTCTACAATGTTAGCCCAGTTCAACCCCTTGCTTGTTTCTCATCTTACCCCGCGACGCTTCTTGACTTCGGTCATGCCGTAGCCGTTCTTGTTCGTGCCGTCGTACATCGGCGTGTCCTCGTCCTCGTAGCCCTTTTGTTTCCCGGCAGCCCGTACTCGCTCGTTCGTGTCCTTCACAAGTTGGCGCACCGCGTCGAGCGAATTCTGAATGTAGTCGACATTGCCGAGCATGTCGTTCACTTCCCGCTCAGTGGGAAGCCTTTCTGGAAGTGGTTGGGCGCCGTGCTGTTCGGCAGCGATTTTGCCGTACAGCTCAGCAAAGTTGTATATGGTCCTTGTGGCACCAGCGATCTGGGAGAACTTATTGGTAAGCTTGACGAAGAAAGGTGGCACAGCATCGACACTCACTCTAGAGAGGCAGTCCTGATAGCCCCATGCATCGATATGTCGATGCACCGTCCGGTCGAACTGGGGACGCCCGTGGACATACTCAGAGTCTTCCGCATGAGGCCCCGGTCGCTGGGCGTCGTAAGGCGAAGACACGGGTGGTCCGCCATGACGAGGCGACACGGGATACGCCGGTAAAGGGACCTGTCCGGGAGGGAATTGACTCGATGGCTGCGCGTACGGCGGTGGAGGCGGCGGCACCGAGTGCTGCGAGTATGGTCCTGGTGGGTCGGCTGCCCTCACATCGGTTTCTCGGAGGTGTTCGGACCTGTGAGGTGGGCTGGGCTGGGCGGCGGCGAAGCTTCCGATGGGAGGGGGACGGCTGGCGAAGGCAGGCGGTCTCGGGTGGTCTGCGATGGCCGGCAGAGCATCTTGCCTGGTCGGATAGGTCGAGGCAGGATGCAGAGGGCGAGGAGAGCTCTTTTCTGTGGACGACTCGGCATAAGACCGCGGTGGCCCAGGTGCGAAGGGAGACGGAAAGCTCTGGGAACCAGACATGCTCGAGGCTTGCGAGGACGGATACGGGCTGGGCTTCGCGCCCGAGATAATTTCAGAGAGGGAAGGGAGCGATTGGCGGTGAGGAGTCTCAGACTCATCAGAGGGCCGACGAGGTTCAACTGGCGAGATCATTCCTGCGATGCTGGGTCCAGGAGCGGCTTGCTGATATCCGGACGAGAATGATGTGGGATGACCGTACGGGGTGGTGATCGGGCTAATAAGGGCTGCGGTCGCCATGGCGGGGCCTTCTCGGTAATATCTGTCGAGGGGCTCTCTAGGATGAGGGTGTTTGGTCTCAAGGCGATCAAGATTGGTGGCAGAAGGTGGACGGCTGTTTAAAGGAAAGCTTTTGTCAATATGTGATTTGGGGGAGATTGATGAGGTAACCACGGAAGAGGGGGGGGGGGGTTTGAGAAGTGAACGGACCTTTGCCTAGTACCAGATCCGCCCGCTTCCATAGCGGGTTTGTTGGAGAACAGATGGAAGGTTAAGTACACTAGAACCCCAGATGCAATCTATGAATCTCTGTGCATCTGACTCGACCGAGGCGAGGCGTAAAGTGACGAGAGCGGCCTAGTCCGTGAGGCCGGTGTCGAGACGGGAGTCCGGCGAAGTTTGGTGTAGATGGGTGGGGATGATAGAAAGAGTATTGCAAGGTGGGAGGAGGCTAAGAGTCATGTAGGAATCAAGGAAGACCAGGCAAGAAAGAGCTCGCGGAGGCGAAAAAAGATAGCGAGGAAGAGTGATGGGCGGCCAAAAAAACCAAGCCAGAACCAGAGACAAGAGTGGTGTGGTGTGGCTTGGCCTGGGACGAGGAGGTGATGTTAGGTTAGGTTTTTGGTTAGGATGATTGAACCTCTCCAAGTATGGTCTCGCAGCTGGGTTCCCGGTAAAGTAAGGCAAGGAAGCCCCAGTAGCGTAGCGTAGGCAAGATCTGATCAAGCTATCGGCGCGCGTGTGTTGCGTGGTGGCGGGACGGGAAGGTCACCGCATGTACCTCTCTTCTGGGGGGCGTGTGATGTGGTGAGATGCGGTGTGGAGCGGAGCGGAGGGGAGGCGTGGTGTGGTGTGGTGTGGTGAGGTGTGTTGATTGTGACCGTGGTGTGTGCTGTGGTACGTCGTGAGAACCCAAGGGGACGAGAGGAGTGGGAACAAGTCGAAGGGGGGGTGATGCTGGCTCCAGTTGGCCTTGTCGATAGGTTCCGAGCTGAGAAAGAAAAAGCCGCCTAGCGTCGGTCAAGTTACCACGCTGCCCTCTGTGGCGGCCTTTTTGGGGGGTATCTCTTTGCAACACACCACCACTGTCGGAATCCTTGGTGCAGGCTGTTTTGTTCTGGTCGGGGTGGGCCTATTTCGACGGGGTCTGGGAGTAGGGCTCTCAGACTCTCAGACTCTCAGACTCTCAGACTCTCCTTCCTCTCGCTCTCTGTGTAGGTGCCCCGTACTCCGTATTGCTGCGTCTCTGTGCCGCCAAGGGGCGTGATTGAGCTTGGGCTTGTTCGAAAACCCGTGGCCTTGGGCCGGTGGAATTCCCGAATTTCTTTTCGATGCCGTTGCTTTTTGGTGCCGGCCTAGCGTCTTGGGAGACGGGCGTCTTTCAACGAGTGCTGAAGAGCGCCAGTGTCGGGGACGGAGAGGAGGATGTGTGGTTTGTTTCTGGTCCGTCAATCGCCTGTCGACTCGCTGGGGTAAGCTACTACTGCCAGAGGTGATGGCAAAACGTCATCTAAGCGCGAAGCTGCTGAGTGGAACAATCTCTTCTGCGCGACTGAGATTGTTCCCTGGGATCTGACACCCGATCAAGAGAGTTTCGAAGCTTAGTGGTTGGACGGTTGCTGCTTGTTGGTCGTGCGTTCCACCGTCAGTCGCCACCAGAGAGTCCAGTCGAGTCGAGTCGAGCCCAGTCGAACGTCGATTCGTCCGAGGAATGAAGATGGTTGAGCTAGATAGCACCGTCGCGAGGAAGAAGGAGACGGAGAGGGAGAGAGGGTTAAACAGGAAATATGGAAGAACGCAGCGCAAACATGTGGGTTATGAGAGGAAATGACAGAGCTATTATGATATCAGCGACAGACTGACGCCCTGAGAGAGGTCGGTATGATTGATTTGTGAGAGGACTGCTTCACGCGTTGCTGCAGTTGGTGTGTACTGAAGTACCTGCGCGACAGCAGGGGTCGAGGACGGGTACAAGACTCAACGAGGTACCGCCCCAGGTAGACTTTGGTACTGGGCTCCGACAGCGGTACGCCCATGTTTCTTTGCTTCCTGGCTCCCTGATGAACCAGATCCCTTCCTTTGCCTTACTGTTTTGAGCTTGTGTGGGGGGAGGGCAAGGAATCGCTGCTCGGGCACCAGATGTGCGGTGTGTTGGAGTGGGAATCGCCTGTCGCAGGGCCTCCGAAAGCTACACTGCTCGTGTAATCTCTGCACTTTTGCATGTACAAGTTGACCAACATTCGCACTATGAGCCTCGACATCTATTAGTACTCTCCGATCGGTCATGCTCTTCCCCCATGCATTTATAGGTAGCCTGTACGCCGTGTGTAGACCCTGCCGCGATACCAGGCGAAGAATCCTCTGGTCATGATTGTGGCTATTTCTGTCTTCATGAGGCGGCAGTGGGCAGACGACAGACAGCGAGATGACGAGAATGCTCGAGTGTGCCATCAAGACACTGACAGTGCGACGGCGAGCAGGTGAGCAAAGTGTTGACGACCAAACTATACGGCGGCCGGTATCTGTACGCACACTGCTGTTGCCCTTGTCGCAGCTTGTCAACATCGCAGACTGCGTACTACGTAGGCACAGGCAGTCAACTCTCCAGCAGGCGGACAGGGGCAGTCGAGTAGTGTTCGACACAGTGTTGGAACAAAACGCAACCCATACGCGGCTGCGAGCCCCCTTTAGATCGAATCCAGCAATCTCTGATGCAAAGAAAATGGTACGACTTTCTGCGGTTATTGCATCCCCAGGCAGGGAGCATGCCCCACGACAATTGGTCTGCTGTCAGGTTGGATCGCAGATTGGCTGTTGGGAGGGGCGGCGGCTGGACAGGGGGTCGGTCCAGGATCAGGACCAAAGACGTTGTGCTGGCCCGTGTCAGCCACGGCATCCCAGCCAGTCATCAGTGATGGCGGAGCCCGCCCCGAGGACGTGGTGGATTCTCATCGTAGCGATGTCGTCGGCTTTCAGAGAGAACAATATTCTTCTGCTGCTGGACGATCTGGCGGCGACGAGACGTAACAGGCAGGAGGTGTGGCTGTTGCGGGCCTCCACCGCGAGATGTAGGTTGTGGCAATTCCCCAAAGACAAGATCAAGGCGTTGTTTGACGATGTCTCGCCGCCTCGATTCTGGGTTGCCAAGTTGCTCAAGACGGAAAAGGTGCTGTTAGGGATGAAGCAGCCGGAGTGAGTTCTTCGGCTTCATAAACCAGACACAATGAAGTCGGAACAGAGATTGTAGAGCCCGCCTCTTTGGTCTTGAGCTCACTGGTTTCCAACGAATGAACGAGGCCAGAATGTCGATGACAATGTATGGGGCTCGGAAAACTGTGAGGTGGGTGGTTCAAAAAAGACGTCCATCGGGGCCAGGGTCGAATGTGACGTGTCGTGGGAAAGGGTAATTTGCTAACTGTACCTTCCGCGTAGGATGGCTGATGATACAGTCGTCGACCAAAGATAGGTAGGTGCCTGGGAAGGGTGGCCTCGAAGGGACGTCGAATGTAGAAGTCGACGTCGATGGAGGCAGTTACCCTATAGTACGTGTTCTCTCTAGGTACCCTTAGTAAAGTAAGACGAAGAGGCAGGTGCTATTCACCAGGCGCGGCAGGCAGGTCATTGCAAGTTTGATGTTATTTCCTTCATATTCGTCTTCCATTCACCAAACTGGATTGTGATACATACGTAGTGTATTCGAGGTTTGAATTTACAGGTCATGTGACGTACCCGCAGGCGCGTGCCTGAAAGAACCAAGCGAGGAAAAAGAAAAGAAAGCAAGTAAACGTCCACGGGTATCCGTAAAGACGGGAGCCAGCCGAGGCACCTAGGTTCCTCCTGCCTTTGGCTTGCGTACTTGGTGGAGCATCTTTCTTTCGGCGTATTATGTAATACAGATCCAACTATAATCCCAGATCAATCTCACAACCACACGGTGAACACGCGTGAGTGGTTCTTGATCCTGCTCCACCTTAGCCCTTTCCCTGTTTCTAGCCACGGCACCTGTCTACCTTGAACGACGAATAAAGCATTTGTGTCCGTGTGCAAAGGTGATTCTCTTATGGTGCGGATACGCCACAAGTAGACCATACAGAGTACGTATCCGTACAGTGTACTGCTATGTACACTATCTCGCTTACTCGGCATCTTCCAACTCGCCTGCAGGCCCCCCGTCACCCTCGCCGTCGACGTCGCTGTCGCTTCGCTTCCATTGCCTCGGGCCCTGTTCATGGCCGTCAATCAGGCCAGTTCGATTTCATCAGGGTAGTCAATGTTCCTTGCTCTATCCGTACTCCGTACCCCGTACCGCTATCATATCGGCAGGCTTTCCAGGGTTAGGAGGTAATGGGCAGGTATGTCCAGGCGAAAACTTCGTTCCAAAACAATTACCAGAATGCCGGATTCAAGCCATGCTCAGCACAGCACAGCACACAGCAGAGTCCATGTGATACTGTAAACGGTAGGCAGAGGTCGTGGCTGCCTGTTTGCCTACTATACAAACACAGACGCCATTTCAAGTACCTGAATAATTAGTGTACATTCTATCCGTACATATTACTTATTTGTCCACACAGTACGTCATATCCCTCACTTGTGTTGTTGACTCTTCCGCATCCACCAAGCTGACTTCCAAAGGAGTAGCCCACTATGGCTGCCGGTCGTTGACCGAGCTTCGACTCTGTACACTACCGGTGGCTAGATACCTTACGAATACACCAGACATGAGGACTTCACGAGCTCAGACATGCTACAAAGCACCCCGGTCCACCCCATCATCTCGTACAGCCGTACCTCGCCCGTCAGATTCTCAATCATTGCGACAATCTAGTCAATACCGTTCGTCTCGTGATCGCTCGCAATTGGAAGTCAAAGGGGCACCCGCCACCTCCTCCAAACGCCAACGCAACGCGAGCGCCGCCTGTGGCTGCCCTCTCCAACCAAACACTCCGAACGAAGACGCAGGCCATGATGTCTGGGGCTCAAGACTCCGAAAGAGCCAGATTTGCGCAACCGGTCGCACTGCGCTTCGCTATTGCTTACCTGCCGCACAGCCCATGCGCTTTGTCACCTTCACCTAATTATGCGACCTCTGCCTTAGCACGACAGCCTGGCCATCTACCTCTGGTTTAACCACCCGTCTTTGCAGACGTCACAACCTGCCCAAACTTGACCGGCCCTGGCTCAGCTACCTGGGTAACATGCAGTGTCGTCAGTCAGCCCTCTACGTTGCGGCACAGCCTGGCACTCTTGAGCTGTCTATCGTTGACCTGGAATGGAGCCTACTCAAGACACACAGAGACCAGGACGCTTTACGCTTTCGCACGTCCGCTGGCAGGTTACCATTCTCGATCCTGAGGCCGCACCAGACTCTTGTCCCGGCAATCTGAGCAGCAGATCGACCATCTGCGTGCTGTTCCTTCCGAGTTCTACAATACAATGCACCACCTTCTCAAAGCAGCAAGGAGCACTACGCCAACATGTTGGCCAGGTCATCATCTCCTCTGTGTCACCCACCCGCCAACGACTTGCTCTGTGTTGGCTTTTGCGATACTGTCTTTGCCTTGATAGCAACCAGATCCGCGCCTGTATCACCATGGCCAGCTTTACGCGCCTCTGAGGCCGTGTATTCTTGCCTTGCTAGAGCCGATATTGCAACGGCAACGAAGACCCTGGGCTACCGTCTGTCTGTCGGCTGACCTGAGTCTTTTCCAACTTCCCGGCTCTATTCGCGCAGAGGCCCAATCATGCCCCTTCGCGTCATGTTGGCCTGCGCCGCTCTGCTTCAGCAATTCTCGTATCGGCCTAGGCCAGATTCACTGTCGCCATCATGCCGCCCCGTTCGCCCACCGATGGATTGCTACGGGGGGTGTGCCATCGCCGTCGACCACCTGGCTCCTTCACCGGTCCTCCAGACGCTCCCCGCCGGTCTGGGTACCTACGCCCAAGAACCAACGCTGTTGATACAGACTAGGGGTCCTTCTTTAAGGGCCTTAAGCGCATCGTCTGGCCCCGTCTCGGTGCATCCGCGATCAAGAGACATGGAAGCCGTCCCTTTTCAATCCAGTAACCAATCGAGATGTTCCCCCACTGCGGTCCCTCTCCCAGTCGATTGGGATGCTGAATCGTATCACACCTGACCCCTCCAACGAGAAAGGAGTCATCGAGCTTGAGCCTTCGACCCTGTACCAAGCGCGTAGCTCAGAAGCCCCAGTTGCCTATCATCTGCTTCGGAAACGGGCTGGAAGACAATTGGCTTCGCTAAGCAATACGGGCATCTCTGTCGTGCGCGCGAATACAGCCCATCAAAGGGCAGAGGTGAACCTTTGACGCACCTCAATAAATTGTCGGAGTCTGGCAGCACGCCATCAGCTGTCACGGTCGGTCAGATATGCTGCCGGCCTGGACAATACCAATGCGGAGAAGAGGCTTCAAGATGAATCTTGGCCCAGATCATTCGCCGCCAACGTGTCTCCTTCTCCCTCTACCTGTTTCGTTATGTCGCTTAGACGAGGCGTATCCACCCATCTATGCATCAGCGAGATTCTTCGCACCTTGTCCGGCTGCGGCGAGAGTCGACCCCTGCGCTTGTAATTTGCTGGTACGTTTTACGGACGACCTGCTACATAGTAAGTCACTCGTTGCGTATTGATGTCGATCCCTACTATTCTTGTTTCTACTCTCTGATCTCTCGGCTCCACAAACTCAATTGCACCCAGGGAAGAGTTGCAAGATCTACAGGCCTCATCTCAAGCCTCCCAAGCCACTGTCTCTATTGATGAGCAGCGGGCGGGCTGACCTGGGGCTGGTTCAGGATCTCCGTTCGACTTGCCATTGGGGGCCAATGTCGGGCTCCCGGCCACCACGCTTCTCACCTTACCTAGGTCTGAGCGCTGGTGCCCAACGGACCATTGCAACAAGAACCGAATCACGAAGCACTGCATATACCGGAGGATCAATCTTTGCCGCAGGAGACTGTGATCATCGCGAACGGGATTTGAGACAATGACCGAGTTCGGGTGGGACAAGGCATCCTCAATACACCTTACCCTCAGTGTCTCCAGGTCAACTTGAGCGTGTGAGCTTGACGTACACGAGATGAAGACCCCTTTGGTCCGATAATGGCAATGTCATTTTGCAAAAGGCCCGATGACGCACCAGTACGGGCGACTGTTCTTGCGCTGTCGCCGCATGGCGGATCTGCGCAGCGGACGGTGATTTTGCAGATTTTGCAGTGACGAATGTCGTCTCAGCTAGACGCCCACCGTTTGATCGACTGAAGAGCAGCACAACGTCAACCGGCCACCAAACGCATGGGCCGTAAAACAGCTCTTTGCACTAGGTCTTGGGTTCTACTCGACGATGATTTTCAACGACCCTCTCCGGAACCATGGGGGCCAACAGCTTACGACGGCGAGCGAACCCGATTCGCTAGCCTGGAAGTTGCCCCCGATCTCGTTATCGCGTCTAGAACAATTACATGCACATGTATGTAGCTCGCCTATGGGCAGTAAAGCGAATGGTCGCCTTCGTCGGGGCTTGGAGAAGGATTGTTACCCTCACAGTGGATACGGGGTGACATATGCACAGACAACTGTCCGGCCACAAGTCTTTCTGTAACACTTGCGCGAAGAGGCATGCGATGCTTAGATGCGGCGGCAAAGACAGCTTTTGGCTTGCCGACGGACGGCACAATTTCAAGCACATCACGGACACTACACTACTCTTGCCTATCAAAACTTGAGGCCTGGGCAGTCTGCGGGCCTGATTGGTCCCGGGTTGCCGACGTGCCAGTCCGATGTGGACGGAGGACGGCCACGCGAGAATGGACATGGGTATGCCATGGCCTGCCACAATCTCGCACGAGGCCGGAAAACCCAGCGTCGGAAGATACTGAAGGTCAAGACCAGAGAGAATGCAACCATAAAACATAGGCATCGGCGTAACGGTCGAAAAAGCTGGAGGAAACGTGGTGTAACATGGCGCCCGACAGCGAAGACCACCATGACAAGAGGACGGGTTTTTGAGGGCATGTGGTTGGCTGGGTGCGATCTAGGCCTGGGAAAGTCGAAACGTCGAACCAGGTGTCGAGCCCATCCTTGACATGCCGCCTCCCCGGCCGCTTTTCTAGTCTGGGAATCCTCGTCAACGTACCTTGGATCACAAGGCTCTGTTTTGGAGCCCCAAGGGCCGCCGGAAAGAGAGAGAAAGGGAGAGATTAGTGAACACGGCAGGTCGGCTGGGCTCCTCGAGGCTCGGTCGGAGGCGACCTCTGCGTCATGGGCCATACGAACGCTGACGCATCCCGACGTACGTCTCCTTGTGCAACTCTACGAGCTGCTACCTCGTTCGTTCTGCTCAGTGCTTCAGGCTCCCGCCCGTTGCACAGTTGCACGACGGCGGCCAAAAGGAAAACCTGCAACGGCCGCTTGCGTGATCAGAGCTTGTTCGAACGCTACACTGAGGGACGTAACGTACAACAAGGGACTGCGCCTGAGAATGCGGAGACTAACGATGGACGTTTCTGATAAGCACCGAAGTTCTTGGTTCGTATGCCTACCGCGTCTGCGCGGGTCACGGTGCTCAGGCCCTTCCCGTCTGTCAGTTACATTCCAAGGCGGGATAGTACTGTGTCATACAAGATGCCGGAGAAAGACGGATAGCCTGCGGCTCTGCAAGAACAACGGTTGGTCACATGGCAAAGCTCAACAAGCCAAGTTCAGGGCTTGTTGTTCTGTGCTGCGGCGTACCGTGGACACCAGAATAGTGGCTTCGCGTACAGGACCACGCCCACCGGATTACTCCGCTCACAACAACCGGTGAAGGCCTCCTCGGTTCGCCAGGGCCTGTCTCTGACGAGTCACAGCATTCGGAGCATACTGTGTTAGTGGCTTTGGAGAGACACGGCAGTTCGTGGCAGACGTCCAAGCGCACCATCATGGGCTGCTTTCGGGATCCGTCGCTGTCAGTCCAGTGGAGACAACGATCGTCCTGAGGAACACCCAGCCGAGCTTTTGACTATCGCGATGGTAATCTGCCAGGAAGACAAGGCTGTGCTTTTCTTACATGGTAGGCAGCGCCGTGGTGCCGAAACAGGGCTTCCGCATCGTGACAGCGGTGCTATTGCCAGACCAGTGTACTCCACTGCGCAGGGGATTCTCAGTTGACGAGACCGATGTCGCAGAGATGACCGCTGCGAATAAACCACATGGAACGCTACAGGAGAGAAACGCCCCGGATGCCTGTCACGGCTCCCTCTTCCAGAGTGGACAAGCGTTTCGCGGTGAGTGGATGGATCCCTCAACACAGCGGTGGAAACGACGGTGGTTCGTCTCGCCTCACCTCACCTCGCGTAGCATGTCAAAAGGTTCCATCGTCGCGTTGCAGGGCTGCGAGTTCCCACATCCAAGCGTACTCGTACGTATACGTTGCCAGCAGTGGATGCCGTCCCAGTCTTGGTGTTCCTGCGGATCGCATCCGCCCCCCGTCGATTCGAGACTCAATCTAAGAAAGTTCATGATTCTGTCCCCGCCACGGTCTCGGAGGGCTCGTCCGCGCCGCACTTTTACACAGTGACAGCGCTCCCTCCCAAGAGGAACTACGTAGTACGACTGGCAAACTCGGCAATGTATCTGTACCATCGGACTCTTGTCCTTTTTGGGAGACGATTGGGAAGACGTTGCACCTTCATCCTCTTGCTCTCCGCGGCGCTCCTCGCAAAAGGACGACCGGTCCGAAGCACATGCGCCTTGTTGTCTCGCTGAGATGATCAGATGTCGCGAGGAGCCCGACGATGCCCTCCCCAACGGAACGCAGTCCGGTCGTCTGGAAGATAGCCTTCCCGCCGCGTACGGATACGCTGCTCCGGTAAGACTGAGGGGCCATTGACGGACGGTTTCGACGGCCAGGCTTTCTTTGTTCTCTCACTCATTCCTTGTCTTTCATGGAGTCCGAAGTGCCTCGAAAGAGGTCGGGCGTCGGCAAAGTCTGACAGCAACCTCGTACCGCCTTCGCCGCGACATCTCACCTGGTTCGCCTTACCGCTCGCTCCCTTTCTCCGGGTCCACCCAGATCGTGTTCATTTCATCATTTCTCCCCGGAACCCTGCATCGTGTAGATTCACGGACAACAAACTCGAGATTGGCGCCTGTAACGGGTGGGCTCTCGCCGCTCGGGGCTCTTCGCATCTATCTTCTTGGCCTTGGTCACTTTTTTTCCCTCCCCTTCGCAACAGGCCCAGGAGGAAGCAATACGCATGTGTCTTCAAAGTAACGATACTCGATCCCCTGCACGGGGTCCAAGCAACCGCTTCTCAGCGCAGTTGCCTCGGCTGGGTACGGAGTACTCGTACGAAAATGACGGATTGCTGTCGACGTCGGGCCTTGTACCATGTGATAGCACCCGCCTAACCCCAGCTCGCAGGCGTTCCCTGCAAGGCGGAGACTTCCCGCCATTTGACAGCTGCGGCGGATGCCAAAATGGCGTTTTCCCGACGTCCCCTGGGTCTTGGGATCTCGCTTGCATTCTGCCCCCCACCTTTCCTTCTGGAAATCTCACGATGATGGTTGAGATGGGGCCGTTGTCGTCGGAAGACATGGTTGAAACGAGTGTGTGCCGGTGGCCTCTCTGTTCGATGGAAGGTTCGATTGTCCCTCTCCTCCGCTGGCTGTGGCCGGGGTACAAGAAAAATCAAGACGACCATCGTATCGTTGAGCGCCTACGAAACCAGATGAAGGGGTTGCCTCTCAGGAGAAGGTGGAAGCAGAGTGCCATGTGTGCCCGTAGTTTTCCCCATCCACCGGCCGATCCGATCAAACACGAGACCAGAGACTGCCCTATTGCGAGGGGGAAATATGTCACGGTCAGCCAGATGTTGGACACTTCTGGTAAGGAGGGCGCTGAAAGCCGGTTGGTGGTCAGAGATCATTCAGAACGCCCTTGCCGTGGGCGCATTAGACCTACTGCTTGCTCGTCGTGGCTGCTATGCACACTACATACACCATGCTACGGTCGACTGCACCGCGCGACATGTCATGGGTATTGGCGACGTGGCGACGTGGCGACGGAGCGGAGCGGCCTATGCCTCAGTCATGTCACTGTCGTTTTTCCACGACTTGGCTACGATGAATGAACAGTCGAGGAACGAAATCGTCGAGGTACGAGACCGGACGACGAGGAAGCGCCAGTATCGATCGGGGCCAACCTGGACTACCACCTGGGCTAGACATCCTGGCTGCCGCGATGACAGCGGCAACATCAGCAGAATCTATGCGGTCGACAGATGACCAGCCCATCAGAGCGCGTCGTGGTCCTCATTCTGCGGGCGACGGAGACGGGCGGAGACGATGGACACAATGGACAGGAGGCAAGATACAAGCAGCAGCCCTGGAAGACATCGGGTCCCCGTCGTAACCTCTTTTGATTTCCCTGCCGCATCTTCAACTGCAGGACTCATGTCTTCGGTCCTCCTATACAATGCTGTCTCAGCCCGCTCCGTCCAGGATCGACGATGCACATCAGTCGAATCTATCTGCGACTCAACGAGCCACGCCGTCAACCCAGATTCCGCAGTCCGCCCGTCCGATGGGGCCTGGCACAATGCACAGCTTCATCGCCCATGACTGCAGCCTCGCACCTTTTGGACATGGCTATGGCTCTTATTGTCACCTGGCTCCGCCGCTACAAAACCAAGCCGAAGCGGTATTCAGTGACGATGGAAACCAGATATGGTGCCCGACGTATTCGCACCTGGCTGGACCGGCCCCAAATCTGTGTTCGCGTCAAGCCTCTCCGAGATCTGACACGAAATCTGGAACTTGGTCATGTCTGTCCGAGAAGTGAAGAAAGACGTGTAGAGCGCTGTGAGAGAGATGGCCACCCACAACAACAATAATAACAGCCACGTCGCATGCCCGCCACGTTACGGAGTACTGCTAATCGACCGACTATCGGTTGAACGGGGCCAACCAAGACCATCACCGCCGCATCGGACGTTTTGCCCCTTCAGGCATACCTCTCCTGTGCCCAAAACCAATCAGGCTTGCCTTTTTTCCCGACCACCCCCGTTTCAATGGTGGATTTGCCGGATCCTGCAAAGGCCCCATTTGAGCATCACATCTCAACCCGTCTACTGGGTCGCTTCTGCAGAGGCGACGGGGGGCTGAGCCAGGGCAACAAGGGACTTGCAATGTACCCAAGAGGTCGCTCGTCGGTACCTGGCATGCTGGGTTGACTTCAATCATGCTATTTTCAACTTGCCCTGGCCCTAATTCGAAAGATTCTGCGAATACAAGAGCGTCAACGTCATCACCCAGCTCGTCGGAAGCCCATCAACGATATGCCTTGGTCGAGGGCTCTTCCGTGCTAATTGCCGTACGGAGTACGGATACTAAATCGAATGACGGCCAGAGCCAGATACTGTCGCAGTGTTGAATCCGAACGCGGGTGTCGTCTCTCGAGTCGTTTGACGGTGCCGGGACTGTCAGATCATGCTCGGTCTGCAAGTAGGCACACTCCTTTTTTGCAGGCCACCCAGCGGCTTCGCTTGTCGGCCTCTCCTGTGTACCTTGGAGTCGGCGCCACTCATGTCGACCTTCCTCCTTGGCCTGCGGCACGACTGTTGACACATGCAGCCACCCACGGTGCAGCTCGAACGTCGACTACATGGTATTGTGAATCCTCGGGTATAGCATCATGGCCGCCGTCCATTTACGACGGATACAGCTAACGTCGCGCGGCGCCACCCTCGGTGCATACGGAGTACTGTGCGTGGCATCCTAGGCGCAAAACAATGGCCACTAATCTTGATGGACGCTCTCGACTTGCCTCGGACGTCGACAGTCACCCAGAGGACTGGGGGCGCATGGCCTGCTACCGAGACGGCATGTGGCGCTGGATGATGGGTTGATGAGTCGATTTACATGCACTTGCGGAGCAGTTGGACTACTCAATCATCTCCGAGGCTGTCGACCAACCGCCTTCAGGATGGACCGTGGCCGCGGTTGCACTTGCACGCAAATAGCAAAGACGGCAGAGACCGCGACCAGGCGGAGATTGTCTCGTTTATCACTCTGTATCTTCGATTCATCGGTGATCTGTAAAGCGGGTATCTTGCAATTGGCGTCCTCGGAATGAAGCATCCACTGGAGGAGAATCAATAACGTTACGCCCTCGTCAGCACTTCCCTGGGATCCCGCTCCTCGAGTATGGTCCAACGGTGCTTGGCTGGTGGTAGTGGCGGTAGTGGTGGTGCGTCGTGGTGCGTCGTGGTGCGATCGTCTGATCTGGAGATCGACCTGCCACGCAGCCCACACACACACACACACACACGCGCGCGCATTACCATCTCGCATCTCGGTCTGTCAGGCAGACACTACACGCTATGGATGCTCCGTAAGCATCCGTAGCGATTTATTAACAGAGAGTCATTCGCCGTCCATCCGTGACGGATCGGACAACGCTAGGGCGTCTGGGATCCTGACCGGTGAGAGAAGTGCATCGGGCTAAATACCAACCGCTGGCCTTCGGACGACGGTAGCCATGTTGAGGAGCTGGCGGCGGCGGGCCCTGGTCAGAGATGACGTGCGACGGCGCATACTACGTACACGTACCCTGCGTGTCAGCACAACCGACGCTGATATCAGCTGCCCTCGAGGCGTGCTCCCGGACTCGATGGTATTGTCAAAAGCAAGTGTATAGTGTCCGAAAAAGACCATCAACCCCGCTTCCCGGCTGTGCGGTTCGCACGAACGCACGAGTAGAACCCATCCGACCAGGAGTACGAAGTACGGAGTACTGTGTAGGAGATTACTACCGATACACGGTAGAGTCATTGGCGACCTGGGAGGGCCCCATGGCGGTTGGCTGCCTCTACAAGGACTGCGTTGGCCGACATCAGGCCAGGAAAAGCCCATGGTGGATGTGGATGGCTTCTTTGCTTGCCCGTTGAAACAAGCCCACGCCGCAGGGCTTCGGCAATCTGGCACAGAAACGGCGTTAGCCCCGGCCAACGACGCAGTCAATGGCTCCCAACACCGGCTCGTGCCTTGAGTAAACGTACACAACCATCTACGAGGCCCGGGTTGATGATGGCCAAGTCGTACACATGACGCTGTAGATGTCGACAGACAATATTCCACCATGAGACGAATCAAGTATGCCACGGTTCATCAGTCACATTGCGGCCAAGCACCGTGGCCTCCACGACGGGTGTCCTCGACCTTGTTCAAGGCGTACACTACCGGGCAACCGCAGTTGGGCGGCAGCGTGCCAATGCATCACTTCTCACTTTAGTAACTGGTCGTCAGCAACATTCCCTCCAGACCCGAGTGGTCAAGCTAATCAGGGATCCAACAGACAAGCAAACATTCTCATTTCGGGGCCAACGAGAGTCGTGGAGAAATGAGGATGCCGCACTTCTTCTACGCCTGTGCCACTTTTCGACTTGCCATCATCCATGGAACTCTGTTTACCACGCATTACACGGGTAGTGTATATGCGTAAGGAGAACCTGTCGCTGCTAGACACGATGGCTTCATTTGTCGCCCGAGTTGCCCCCACACGTGCCCGATTGCCCTGGCCGTACGATAAGCGCATATTCTGAGCCAGACCTAGCTTCTCAGATACCCGAGGACGTCGTCGAGTCCTTGTAGGCAAATGGCTTCCGCCGTGCCGAATAGCGTACACCGTGTAACCGGGCGGGACGGTTCGGAGGATAAGAACTGACGATGGGCTTGCAACCCGCCACTTGTTCAGCCTTACGACGCTGGGTCCGTCGGCAGGACCAAGCAAACTCGCATGTCTGCCAGTTTGCTTGCTTTTTCCCCAACCGCTTGGCCGAGAAAGATCGGCAGGTCTGCGCCATCGTATGACGAAGTGGGATCCATTCATCATTGGAAGGTTTACGGCCTGTTTTCGCCATGACTGGAGAGGCAGTAGCCAGATACACAAACTTGAGATGTTTGCCACGGAGTATAACCGTACAGAGGTGAAACTCACATTTGGCTCTTTGAACTTGTCATAAACAGAAGCTCGTCGGGCTGTGAGTGGTTTACGGACAGACAGTACAATGCTGGCGTTTTAATTCCGCGGCTGCTACCAGGGGACTAATAGGGGATGGCCTCACTTCCGACGAAGACTATTGTTTTATCTCGACACCAGGTGGCAATGACGACAAGCAAGGGTCGTGCTGGACCTAGACTTCGAACAGGGCTGGTTTCCTATTCGGACCCGATCCCAAGTCCAAGCAGTCCATCAAAAGGCAAAGCTGTGATTGATCAGAGACATTCCCCGAGTGTCTAAACGACCTGTCATGCCGTGTCTCGTGCATGGCTCTCTCTCGTTTCTTTTCTCGCCTCCCATCTGAACCATTTCTGTCGCGGGCCAGACTCAGTCTGGACGCGAAGGTTCCTATTTCACTTTGCTCAACTGAGCCGGAATGCTTGCGAGAGACGGATCAAGCAAAGTCGCATCTCGAGATGGGGACGCCATGCGACTTGGAGCGGTCCGCGCTACGCCATTGAAGTCTTTCGCCCCTCCCCCACGTCGAGCGGCATTCTCTTTCGTTCCCGGAGCCCCTCCCTCTTTTTCTTTTACTAATTTTTTTTCTTCCTTGACGCCTCACTCAGAACCGTTCCGACGCAATGTTGGAGCAATCTCTTACGAGGTTCGAGACAGTCGTTGGTTTAGCGGTCCAAGACCATCATGCTCGCCTCGTGTGTCGTTTTCGGGTGCAAGCTATCGCTGCCACCGAGCCGGGGTCACGGTCTCGAACGGTGTCCATGGCACGACGGCCGTGCTCAGACGCGCGCCTCTAGATATCGATCGAGGGTGATGACGGACGGGCGGGCGGGCGGGCGTTGTCGAGACCCTGTCCTCTACTCTCCAATAACTTCGTGCACAGTCGCTCCATCTACGAGGCCACCGGGGGGATCGCTTGTCACTTGGATGGCCTCGGGCTGAAGTGCTGGGGCGGGGGCTGTCCGTCACGAGAAGCTCAGCCATTGTGTGGCTCAATGCGTGGCTTGCTGGGCTGGTGATGTCGGCAGGATGCCGCTCGATTAGCGGGCGCAAAAGCTGGCGCGTCTTTGCCATGTCGGCGGTCGATGCAGGCGGCTCACGAGTGGCGTGCATCACCAGGGTCCGCGACAGTGTGTTGCTGAGAGGACGTTTGGTATGACCGACCTGGAGGAAGCCCCCCCTGGTTGGTTTCAATGTTTGTTGAGGTCCTGGTTTGAGGTCCTGGTCTGGCAGCAGCCGACGCAAAAGATGAGGAACCAGAAGCCTGGCCAGGAACAAGTATCCGCACCTCTGATCAGTTACCAAGGGTACAACGCCCGTCGACACGTCTACGTTTGTTTGTCTAATGGCCCAAGTGAAGCCGAGATGGGCATGTGTGGCATGTGTGGCCTTTGTGGCCCGGAGAACCGGTTCTCGTCACATATTCTGGCCGTCTGATGGTGATGCCATATGCCATGCCAGCAAAGCACTTGGCTTCATCTGCAAATGGTGTACTCTGTCTGTACGGAGTAGGGATACTCGGCGACAAAAGGGAGTGACGCGCACTACGGTGTACTCTATGTACGCACGCTGCTGCTGACTTGCCTACTGGCTTGCGTAGGTCGGTAGCAGCATGGAGGAGGAGGGGGTAGACGGGATGGATTTGATCGCATCTCTTGTGCGTTTGAGGGGTCCTGCGCCGCATATGCCGGCGATGTATCGCCATATCCACTTCTTGACCGGTCGCCATCGACGTGCGTCTCGTGCCGGAGGGGAAGAACAGAAGCATCGCTCGCGCTGCCTAGCTGCAGAATGATGTCTTTTTTTTTTTTCCCCTGTCTGCCTCTGCGGAATTTTGCTGACCTCTGCGTCGACGGCCCACTCTCAGGTCTTGACCGGTGATGGAGTCGGAAGGGGAAGGATGAGGGGAAAAGGGGGGGCAAGACTACTACTACTATACCATTGTGTGTGCATGCTGAGTACAGGGCATGTGTCGTAGATGGGCTGGGGGTGCCGCATCGAATCGAAATGCACTGATGCGCAAGATCTGATGCGGGATTCGGGGCTGGGGTGAGGGTGAGGGTGAGGGTGAGGGTGTTTGAATCTGGACGTCTGTTGCGCACATGTTTCCGAGGCGGACGATGAGAGAGAGAGAGGGAGGGAGAGAGGGTCGTCACGGCGATTGGTCGCGGTTTGAAGCGAAGGCCACCATCACCACCCCAACTCGGACGTGGTTCAAGCCGATCCGTGGGCCTGTGGAATGGGAATGGGGCGCCTTTCGTGCTGAATCTCGTTTTGAGATGCTGCAGTGCAGGCGCAGACGGACTGCCACCGGGGAGAGATTTGGGGGCGAAGATGGCGACGATGCCGACAGGACGACCACGACCACGGCCACGAATAACGACTGTGATGTGAACCCATGACTACAACGGCGAGTGAATTCCCCGATTCGGGCGTGGCTTGGATCTGGACATCTAGAACGTCTAATGGCGGGCGCGGTCATCGTCTTGGGCCTCAATCGTTGCGCATTCCCCAGAGGCGAGACGACGACGTTGAGGCTTTTGGGTCATGTGTTTTTTTTTTTTTTTGCTTTCTCGAGGGACTGTGGGCGTGGCTGAGACCCCCCCCGGTGCGGCAGCCATGGACGGATACCCGAGCCGAAGTCTACGCGGCGTTGCTCTCTGCCCCCATCGGTTTCCCTTGCTGTAGTGCTTGTCCTTTTGCTTCTTTATTCCGGAGACTTTTTGTTTTATTTTTGGTGTTCGTTGGATGGATACGTAAGGGGGGGTCTATCTGTCTGTCTGTCTGTCTCGAGAGGTGGAACCGACGACGGCGGCCGGAAGAGGCTTGCTTCTTGACATGCGATGACGGGCGGGAGGAGGGGGGGTGAAGTTTTGACGGCTGGGTTTGACACGACGGCCTGCCAGCACACGGAACACCCTTTTTTAGGGGGGTCCGCGTCCGGTGTAGACTGAGGAGAAGGAAATGTGACGAACTGGAACGGGTGGGCGTTCTGGCGTTCTGGATACCAGTAGGGTGGCAGGGAACTGAACTGCAGATGGGCGAGATGGTGTAGATAGATTGGACCCGGGATGTGTCTGGGGGGGGTTAGGTTGCTTGTGATGGGCTGCTTCTGGACCCCGCTCAATCTACGCGTAGTTTGCAAAGGAAGTGCTTGTAGATGATGCGGGCTAAGGACGATTGCGTCGATCGACGACGATCCTTGCTTGAAGGGAGGTTGCGATGGGAGGGGGGCGTGGAAGAAGCAGAGGGACAGGAAGATGAGATTTCCTGTCCTTTTTTTTTTTTGTGTCTACGTAGTATACACACTTATGTGTACGCTGTATAGAGTATAGCTGGATGTGTAAAAAAGCAGGGATGGGGTGGAGTTTATGGGCTTTTTTCTGCCTCTCTTGTATGTACTATGTATGTGAGTATACGACTGTGTGTCAGTGTGTGTCTGTCTCTGTTCCTCTATGAGGGTTTTTGAGCGTTGCTTTTTCCGAGACCTGCCGACGGTCGAGGGGAGGTGATGGGCGAGGTTAGCGGGACAGACGAGACTAAGCCCGTAATAGCGTATACATAATACAAGTACGGATAGGAAGCGGTAGTGCTGGGTTGTTGGTGAGTACATGACGGTGCACTTTGCAGCTTGGGATTCTCTCTTATCAATTTTTTTGTTAGTTTTGCTTTTTCCCTGACAGGAGGGGGTTAGACGCCGTCGCCGCTGCGGGGCCCAGGCCGGGGGGCCGGGTTGTTTCGTTCACCGAGTGCATGTGCGAGGGGACGGATTAGTAGGAGCTGGAAAGGCAGCGGAGCGGCATGGGATGTTTGGTGTTTGGCCAAGGCAGTCCTTGTATATCCCATGAGTCGATTCTGTACGGATGCGTTTGGAGTGTTTGAATAGGTTGGGAATGGAAAAGAGGGCGTGTTGTTGTTGTTGTTGGTTTAGTTGGAACCGGGGGGGGGGACTGTTGTGGAGGATTCATGCGGCGAGATCGATGGGATCTTTGATCTGTGGGACTCGGGCCTGCGTTGGATCTGTAGATTTTCTGTACCTCTTTCCGTATTCATGTCGTTGTTGCGAGGTGGATGATTGATTCCAAAGAGTGGAGTCCCCGATTTCGGTGATGTTGATGAATACAGTTGATAGCGGTGGGTAGCGGTGGAGAGATTTCAGAGAGTTCGGAATAGTGGCCACGGGATGGGGATGTGATGGACGTAGTAGTACTGCGCACACATGCAACGCAACGTCGCCATGTCGAGATCCGGACCCGGAGCGGATCCGGTGATGGGAATCGGGCAGTTTCATGGACGGGCCGCGCGATGTGGGGTATTGATGTGAGACTTGCAGGTTTTGAAGAGGGGGCGAGAGAAAGAGAGAAAGAGAGAGAGAGAGGCTACCGGGGTGCTGGAATGAAGTGCTTCTTCTTGCTGGACGGAGGTTTTTTTTGTTGATAATGTACACGGTATGTGCGTGTACGGATGGACTAGGGTGAATAAAGATGGGAGAGCCGTTGGCCGTCACGGTGATGTGGCCGAGGGGAGAAAGGGTGCGGGTGTGTATACTCAGTACGTCGGGCTTGGCGTTTGTGTTTTACGGGGAACAGGCTGAAAACCCACCAAAGGTTGAAGAGTCGAGTCAGGCTGGCCAAGTTCCATAGCGTAACCTGTTTTGGACTGTGGGTAAAGGTTACGGTATGCTTGGTTTCGAGGTGCCGTGTACGAACAAGATATGTGCCGAGTTGATGAGAGTTCCGGATCGGGATGCCCCGGGCAAGGGGGAACACGGAGAGGAGGCGCGGTCAGTTGCGAATGCTAGATTGGGTAGTAGAGCATATGCGGGTCTAGATCGATACGGCGCCCCAGGAACTCTCGGGGTTTGAAGATGCAAAACGCGAAAGCTGTCATGGGATAAGATGGTTCGCTGTGAGATGATGTGATGAGGGAGGTGGTGTGAGTGGGCTTCGTGGCGAAGCACGCCGTGATGAGGTCTTGGACTCTTGAGATATGCTTGCCGTGCCTCGATGGCTCCAAGCCAGCAGCGGCGTAGAAGTTCTCGGGATTTGAAGATAGAGACAGAGAAGGAGAGAAGTCCACAAGCGATCGACAGGTGGAGAGGTGTGGAATATCGGGGTAGGGGGTCCCTGACAAGTCTGGGGGTTGAGATCGCGGTTGGTGGTTATCGCTGCCTACGCAGTAAGGTAGCTCGGGGATAAGGCAAGGGAGGCCTTGTTGTCGTTGAAGAGTTGATATGAGATTGTTTTGCGGGCAAGATTGGCTGGCACATGGGCTGGGCAGCTGGGCAGCTGGGGTAGCGCAGATGTGAGGCATACGACCTATGATGCGTATGGACCTATACATCCGTGGATCTATGCACCCGTAGATCTCACCAATGGATCTGCCTAGTATGCACCCTCTGGAGCTGGACATGAACTTTACCAAAGGCGGTAGGCAGGGCGAGATTGGGTCTCTATCTCGGTCTGCCTCGGAGAATTATGCTCGCGAATCGCTCTCTGTTCAGGGCTGAAGGGTGACGACGGGCCCCTTTTTTTCTTGTTTTTCTTTTGTCTTGGGGCTTTGCAGTATGTGAGCAGGTGTCATTGGAAATGGGGGTCTATTGGAACCACATGCCATGGTACAAGTACGGTACAAGTAGGTTTCCTGCTGGCGTCGTTGGCGGCAGGCATGTAAGTTGTCATGTGTAAGTTTTGGCCGAGACAAGGTCGAAAGGAATGTGGGTTTATTGACGGATTGATTCTGAAAGACATCATCCTAGTGGAGGCTTCTGAGTCGGCGAGGTAAGACCTGGCGGCGGGCTTTGGAAGCATGAAGGGTCTTGGTTCTAGAAGGCAGGCGTCCGTTGGCGAGACTTGCATCTTTTGGACTTGGAACCGGTGTGTTGATTCAGCAGACGGACGATCTGGAGAGGAGACGGGTAGTCGCGGGCCTAGAAGCTGTGTGTGGGGGGGAGAGAGAGGCTCGAGGAATGGAAATGTGAGTTGTCACGTACCTAGACTGCTTCAGAGAAGGCGTGCAACGAAAGTCGTTGTGAGACTGGGACGTGGCGTGGCGTGGCTTGGGGAACGAGGTGCCGGACGAGGTGGCGGACGGACTAGTCTGGGGCT
This sequence comes from Colletotrichum lindemuthianum, assembly GCA_001693025.2. Taxonomy (NCBI): domain Eukaryota; kingdom Fungi; phylum Ascomycota; class Sordariomycetes; order Glomerellales; family Glomerellaceae; genus Colletotrichum; species Colletotrichum lindemuthianum. Next base: position 66,225 of record MASP02000102.1, on the reverse strand, counting down.
GATGGCTGGTGGCTGTGGAGGCGGGTTGACGATGATGAGACGTTGGATTAGAGTTGACGAGACTCGCCTGGCCTTTCTAGAAAATCCGTGGATGGGACGGCATTGTTGCTTTGTTAGGCCAATGTTCAAACTCTTTTCGATTGCCTCAATGACCTCACCCGGTTATATGCTGTCTGCTGTGACTGCGCAACCAGTGGCTCCCAGAGTCAGTGTCAACAACATAAAGACTGACATCATGTTGACCACTCTCCAGTCAGGTTGGTGAGACTTCTTGCCAGCCGTACTTCGTCCATCACACAGCTGCTATCCCGACAATCCTACTGAGCTTCGCTGCACTCGTGTCGACGGAGACTTCGGATGCCATGTCAACCTCAACCAGAGAAGGAGCAGGCATAACCAGCATTCCAACCGTTTTCATCGTGACATCCGCAACATCCTCCGGCACATTCTTCTTCGCAAACGCCATCATCACCCGCGTCTTCCTCCCACGCCGTCTTGACCACGGTAGCCCTCGTGCGCAAGTTGCTTTGCATGAGGCATATCGTGATCTTTTGTACGTCTTGAACGTGGATATGAGTTCGAATAGTCGGCTGAACAGACTCGGAAATGACTTGATAGAGGGTCCGCTGGTGAGCTACGAAGAACGTTCGGAGAGCGGGATCTGGACTCTGTTAGTATCAACTTGTGCCATCACACTGCTGCGGAGAGCACCCACGTCTTTGCACCAAGGTCTAGCACATTTGACAGACTGTTTCCTCGTCGTGCGGTGTTTCAAAATCACAGAGAGGCCAGTTGGTTCCTCGGCGCTCTTCCCGGTACGTCGAAAAGGCCACACAAGGCGCCTGTAAGTCGGTGGCATGCGTCATATCTTCAATGTCGCCAAGGCCAGAGGTATACTCTGCTGCTTTGGTTCGAACCTCGTCCAGGGCTGAGGCGTCGCGGATGCCGGCACGGAGAGATTGAAGCCCAGCTTCCTCGCAAAAGACACCAGCTTGATGCCCTGGACCGACTCGCCACCCAGGGCGGAAAAAGTCCGAATCGCGAAAGATGACGCCCCTTTCCAGGTTCAACGTCTGCGGAAAGAGCTCGCGAACAAGCTCTTCAAACTCCTCCGCTGACAGGTTCTCCATTCACAACCACCGCGTGCCCCGAAAAGGACGCAAGCAAGTTCTTGTTGAGAGCTCTCCCCAAAGCCTGCAAAAGCTTTCGATCGAGCTTCCCCTGGGTCGTGACGGGCATGACGCGGAGCGGTACGAACCGCCCGGGGAACCGCAGTGGCTTTTAAGTCGTCGGCGAGCTTCGCCCTGGTGGCGTGAATATCAATGGCCGCGCTGCCGATGAGATCGAGAACCGGACTGTCTCTTGGGTCTGATCCAGAGAGCTGAGAAGCTCGTCGTCCAGAACCAACGCCCGGCGACCCAAGCTCCCGACGAGACCTTTGTGCTACCTGCTCGTCACGATCCATTGGACGGCTGCGATGGAGGCGCACTTCCGTAGGAAATTGACCGGCGTCTCGGCGCTGAAACCCGACATACGCTGCACCTGCTTTGAGAATTGCCGCAATTGCCAGCACCGCCAGAGAAGACGTTGTCGAAAAGAATGGGGATGGTGTCTCCCCTCTTGACGCCCAGTTCGAGTAGACGCAGTGCTAGCCTGCTGGAACATTGTGAGAGTTGAGCATATGTAAAGTGTGGCCCTCTGGTGGTGACGACGGCCTTCTTGTAAGGGTTGGCAAGTACGTGTTCATCGACGTAGTCGTGGATGCAGCACTCGACAGCCACGAGGCCTGAAGGGCTCCATCCTTCCAAGATGCTCCGATTTGCTAGGCCGAGCACGTCGATATCACTAGGCGTGTATCATGAGAAGTTATCGCAAACTACGTCAGTATCGTCCAAGAATGCGTCTGCTGAGATGGCGGGGAGCGAATGCGACTGGCCTGCAACGTGTGAGTAGTGGCCATATGTAGGAGCCCAGAGAAGGATCCGTCGTCAACTCACAACGTAACCTGATGCTGCTATGAACAACAATCTCGAGGCAGGCTTAAATTAATCCCCTTATCTCCAAGCTAATCTCAGTACCCTCAATCTGGGCAAAATCGATGAAAGCACCGCCATTGAAGAAGTCGACGCCCACAGTCGTCTGGTTGCAGAATGTCTCGTATCCGACATCCACGCTTCATCAAGGTCTTCAGCAGGACTCGTAACAAATACTAAAGTCATCTTGAATGAAGACAGAGAGGTTACGGGCAACATACAAGACCGTCAAGCCATAGGAACAAATAAACGAGGTGGCACCCAGTTGGAGGTACGGTTGTAGTAGTACGCGTCTGTCGATGACCCTTCTCCTACTATATCATAGACACAGCTCAGCTGCCGCTTCACATCTCCATCCACTTCTAGCCCAAAAACCACCACTAGCAAAATTATCGGCTTCCAATTCCGAGTTAGGTCCAACTGGTACAATCATGGAGCACATGCTCCTGCTTGCGCAGTGGCTTATCTCACTTTGCAACTCGCACAAAGGTCCTGAGCTGACTCGGGGCATCAGATGCGGGTCATCAAGACGATGAAAAGCGGCAAGCTTCAGATCCGTGGCTCTTCGTGGCCACAGAGGTACGCGAGAGTGGTATGAAGTGTAATCGAAAGAGTCGCGCAGGGCGCATTCAACGCATCTGTGGACCGGATATGGGGGTCAACGCATGTTCAAAAGGGCAGCACGATCGTACGAGTTGCAATTAAGCTTCGCCAAGCGATCTGTCAGACAGGGTCCTCGTGAGCGGCAACTGAATCAAGACCGGACGGGCTCTGATTCAAGTCACGAACGTTTCAGCGGGTTCTTCAGGGATCACCCCTTGTTTGCAGGATGGGGGAGCAGTCCCTTTGGTAGTTCGTCTGGATGGAGTCGACACTATCAAGCCCGGTGCGTTGGAGGTTGTGGGGTATATATCGTCAAACAGCCTCCTACTACGTAGTGTATTCTGTTCTTCTCCGCTGACGCGGAACCTCGTAGTGGCCGGTGGAGTATCTTTCGGAGTTTGAGTCCGGTGGAAGACCCTTCAAGTCCAAAGCGGTTTGTGGGCACACAAGAAGGCTTACCCGTCAAACTAGCCGGTTGTTAACGCGGTAGTTGAATCAAGAGACCGTAGAGGCGTGATGAGCATGACGAGACTGACGAATGTCAAGCAAAAAGTAGTACAACACATGATTGTAACTTCTCTGTGTTTCAAGAAGGCTTAGTCTCCAGTCTACACTCTGTTGCTATTAATATGAAGCTGTTCAGTACGGACATTCAATGTTTCTACCTTTTGATTCGCTACTAGACAGACAACCCAGGCAGACGTGGCAAGCACATGACATTATAAAAGAGTGAGGAGACAACCCAAGTAGTGAGTCTAGAAAGGTTTCTAGCTATTTCAGTACGGCCTTATTATGGATTTAGAGTGAAAACTACAAATGACCAATGTTGGTTTGGTCATCTTGCTTTTCCCTTTGTCGACAAATTGTAGTTTCATATGTTATCACTGTGATTTGTGCGTGAGATAGCCGAACACAACATTTTGTAGTCCAGTGAGGTCGTATCTACCTCGGTTTCACATCGGCTGATGAAGTTGTCTTAGATTTACAAAACTTCAACCAGAGTATTCATATCTCAGTCTTGTTCAACTCTTGGGACACAAAAAGGTTCTCTAGTCCTCCAGAAACACTACTAACAGACTCAACACGCTCTGGACTCTTGGTGTCAGGACGTCTCGCTGCTGCGCTGTCGCATCAGTCTCTTTTGGCAGCCTTGTGCTCTTGGAATCGGTTCCCAGTCGTCGACACGGGGTGACTTGTATGTTGAAATGTAAACCATTATTGTCACCTGTTGTTTCCTGGAAAAAGCTGGGGTCCCAACAGGCACGGGCAGGGCAGGTAAGGAAAACACAGACCTCGATGACACACTCCAATCCTCAATTTCTTCTTGCGAGCACCATACATCCTATCACGCATACATTGCAGACGACGGTATCTAAAATGACGACAGGTACTTGAGAAGCATTCGAGACAGTATAGGCCCAGTGTAAGCACCCGGCCTTCACAGCAAATCCCCCAAGTGGACAGAAGATCGCCCGTAGCAACCAACGAGGCTTGGCTTGAAAGGTGCATCTGGAGGAAACTTGGTTTGATTGCGTTGCCTCGGTTATCATAGTATCCATTTTATCAACCCGTGATCATTACCAAGCCTTCCAGCGATGCCAATCAATCATCATCCAGCCATCTACTTGCCCCCAAACTCCACATTTCTTCTCCTGCAGAGAGAAACGCAAGACTCGGGCTGATCAGCTGGTGACGATGAAAGGACAAGTCCGCAACACTCCCCAGGTCGCGGACTGGCCCTAAGATGCAATAGGGGACGGAGCATCAGGACTTAGCTAGATCGTGGTAGCGTTTAGGTAGCCTGCCGAGAAGTCCTCAACACGACCAAAATGATAGATCGTCGTGTAGTGTGCCAAATTGACCTTAAATGTCGCTTGGATTGCTTCTAGTTCGTACTCCGTGGGGTATCAATCCCAGGCCCTATCCAGAAAAAAACGCCACTTGTTGGCGGTCGATAACTCCTATCTCGGCTCGTCCGGCGACGGCCCTGTAGCCATGAACCTCATCTACGTGTAATTATAACGAACGTGTCTGTCTGTGCCTCTGTGCCTCTCAGAGAATCGCAACGAGCGCAGAGTGTTCCACCGGGGGACCCTTTCTTCTCTTACTCGATTATATTCCATCAATACCAGGAAAGAGACGTGTTTAACTGTACCAGGTCTGCCCCGGCTTCAGGTTGTTGAGAATGCGACACCGGGTGGAGACGCAAAGCTTCTCCCGGTCGAGGCGCTTGAACTTGGGACCCAGCGGGCCGGAAACATAGTGATACTGGGCAAAGAGGCGCCACTGGCGAATGTCGGCGAGGCTGTAGAGCCTATCGCCCCACGGGCCGGCGTAATGGAACCAAGAGGTTGGGGCATCGGGATTCTCGGCCGTCGGCACGAGACTGGTTGGATGCTTCTTGCGGTGTCCGCTGGCAATGTCGACCTCGTCGTCGAGGTCATCGTCAAGGTCCTCATCCAGATCCTGGGTGTAGTCGTACCAGTATGTGTAGGCATTCTTGGCGGGATCCCAGAGAGGACCTTTGTCGGTGACGTCCTTGAGCATCTTAAAGGGCAAAACATAAGGGTGGTCGCCAGCCTGCGCATACATGGCGTGCGACCCGACTGCGGAGTAAATGACTGGACGGTCGCCCTTCTTTTCGACGGCGTGATACGTGTAGGCCTGGCCACCTTCGTGCTCGGAAAAGAAGACGCCTCGTGGCACACCGTTTTCGAAGCGCATCATGCAGTGCTCCCAATCGCCGACATGGTTTCCGAAACGAATGTTCAGGACGGTCTGGCCCAGGTTGTACGAGTAGAAGAAGAACCAGAAGGCATCGACAATACCCGATCCCTTGTCGACGAGGACGAGGATGGCAGGGGCTTTTGAGTAGCCTTCCTGGTCGGGCTTGTGGGTAGGGGTGTCGGGCATCGGCTTCTGATCTCGGCGACGGAGGTGAAGGGCGGAGCGAGCGGCAGAGGAAGCGAACTGTGGAGCAAGGCGACGAGGGTCCGAGAGGCGGTAAACGGGTCGGTCGCGAGAGACGTCGAACCACGTTGTGCCGTCTGTTGGAAATTCGGTGTTGTCTGGGTCTGTAGTCGGGCGATGATCGTTGTCGCCGTCGCCGTCACCGCTGTCTTCGTCTTCGTCCCATGGCTCGGGAATGCCGACGTGGCTGTGCAACCACTCGGGTCTCTGCTCAACGTCGTCGTTACTGGTCAGGTAGACCATGCCCTCTTCCTGGTTGAGGTCGTGCAGGTCAGACAGCAGGACAGATCGGTTCAGGGCGTGCTTCTCCAGGTAGGGCGTCATGTGGCGGATGTGCTCGGCAATGTCGGCGGGCCAGAAGTTCTCGCCAGAGTAGAGGTGGACGAGCGGTGCATACTTGAGCACATAGTCTGGGATTTCCTTCATGGTGTAGTTCTCGGGTTTCACGTCTCGTGTGGTTTGCTTCCTCGAAACCGACTCCCAGCCATTGTGACGTCCTTGAGCATTGTAAAGCGAGCGGAGTTCGAGGCGCAGTTCATCGCGGGACTCGCTGCCGTTGTGGTTAGGAAAGAGAGCGGCGGGATCCCAGGACAGATGGTGGACGCCGCAGAGACTCAGCCAGCGACAGGCCTGACGATCGAGCCAGTAAGGGCTACTGCTGATCCATCTCTTGTCCTCGCGTTGCCTGGCCGGGTCGGGCGGGTTGGGGTTCAGGTAGCGAGGCAGGAATAACGTCACGAACGAGACGGAGACCAGGAAGGCGAAGAGGATGGTGATGCGGCGTAGTAAGTACATGGCAATGACTGACGAGGCGGCACCAGGCCAGTTCGCAGGCTGGAGCGGTAGTGGGAGGATCCTAGGATGGCGCTGCGGTCGAGGTCTAGGTCGAGGTCGAACCGGCCGTGGTGACCTTTTTGTTGCTTCTTCGCTCTGTACTTAGTAGAATGTCTGTATAGCTGGTGTTACGGAGGCTGAGTGATGGTTCGGAGGGGGCGCGGGATGCCGGCACGTCTTGCGAAAAGTAGCGGGGTATCGCGCAGCATCACCGCAGCAGGAGAATGGGTGAGCGTAGGACTGGAGTCGTGAGGTTATGAAAGGGAAGAGCCAAGGAGGGGGGTCGAGGGATGATGCATGGCCGGCGGACGCTGAGGCCCCGTGGTCGGTGTTTTGTGTTGTTGGACAAGGAAAGTATGAGAGGAAGCAAGAAAGCCTCGGGTTGGATGGTTTAATGGGAAGAAGCAGTGAGGTATGTGCCTAGGTAGGTAGGTAGGATGGATGTGGGAGCGGGATGGGATGGATGGGCGGAATGCGATGCGATGCTGTACGCAGTACGTACCTACTTAGGTACGTTGCCTTACTGTGTAAGGTATGCATGCGATTGGTCGGGCCGGCCGCTGACGCTTCGGTGACAGCGGGCAGCTGGACTCCCTTCAGCGATATAGAAGTACTCTGTGGCGCATTTGACGCGCAAGTGTACTTTGGATTAGCTCATTGACGCCAGGGCGGTAACGGCAAACAGGACAGGCAGGGGACATTAGGGACTTGGGGCCACTGCAGCCGCCACCGCCTCCGAAAGTGCTCCTCTGACGCTAGCCGCATGCAGATTCCCTGGTGATCTGGCCGCCTGTCTTTGCAAGCTGCTCACGGGAGCAAGTACAGGTACATGACGTGGAGGTGAGTCCTTCACCTCGAGACACCTTTACTGTGTAGTAATATTACCTACCCACGTACACCTTAGGTCAGGTAGACACTGCTCAGAGGCAGAGGCACACCCAAGGCTCAACTAATTCTTAATACCGTAGTTCGTGTTGACACTTGGGGGACTAACTTCTTCGAAAAGGCACTGCAACAGAGCGAAATGTCCATACCACGCTGGTTGTCAGCCTTCCCAGAGACTGGGCATGTCCTTCGGGGATGATCGGTCACCGCCAGACCGAAGCACTACCTCGGGTTACCTAGACACTGCGTAGGTAGGTGCTTTGGTTTTTGCTTTGCAGCAACACGTTGGTTTGCCCACGTGAATTAGACATGGTTCAGGATTGCTGTTTAATACGTGTATATACGCAAATTAGTTATTGGAATGGAAACAAAAAAACCACCCATGTCACACATCACACATGTACCATCACCATGAGCATCATCTCTCCCAGAGGCGTTAATCCCAATCGTCACCATCATCATCGTCGTCCGCCCCAGCCACGACACCAGAGAAGAGGGGAGCAACCAACTGAGAAAGACAACTGACACGAAAAGTACCCGACTACAAAATTGGCCGTTGGAGACTTCTCCCAAATCCCGGTCGCTTTGCACCTGAACTGACTCCAAGACAACGTCGACCTCCCGCGTAGATAAATGTACATGTACATCCCCCTACCTGCTGCAAGAAGCGCCCCAATGCCGAGAACCACACCTCTGCCAAAAAACCTGGCAGCACAAAAAGAAGGGTTCACAGATCTGCGGAACCCCATTCGAATCCCTGCAGATTTCCCACGAGGGAGGCGATGGACTGCCCGAGTGGATCACAAAGGAGAGGAGAACCCGCCCGCTTCACATTCCGCGTGCCTTTGCCGGGCTGCGACACTGTCTACGCTGTGACTGTGCTGTGCTGTGCTGTGCCATCCTCCTCTTCTCACTCTCTCTTCTTCGCGTGTGCAACGCTGAACCAACTGCATATCAACGAGGCAAATCCTCCTCGTGCGGTTGGCTCATGCCCCCATTGACTTTCTGCTTCTTCCGCACACCTTCTCTCCTCGCGAGCAGCCGTATCCTAGAGTCCTGCATGTGAGCTGGCGCCGTTGGCTCGTCGTCGGCCTATCCTCGTTGGAGTGCGGAGTGACAGGCCGGGATGATGCGCTCTGGAACATGACCTTGTGTATCATTACCGTGCACTGGTTAGGGCTGCTTTCTCCCGCGTCGTATTCCTCTACTCCTGGAAAATTGGGTCTATGTGTCTAGCCCTTTGCATTCTCCTCTTGTTGAGGTTTTTTGCCTGGTATACCTAACCTTGCGCGTACCATACCAAGTACTCCATCTCGATGCTATTCCCGCCTTACCTCAGACAGCCCTACCATCCCTGCCGCCCGCCGACGAGAGCTCTGGTCTGCAAAAACATAAATCCCGTCGCTTGAAAAGCTTTGATCATGGTTCTTCCTCCCCAAAGCTTCCTCGCTTCCTCGCTTCCTCCCGGGGCTAGCTCCCATCCGACACTCTCTCTGCATGCTCGAGGCTTGCCGTGTCGGCCGGCACCACGACGTCAGTGATTGACTTTTCTTGGCCGAGGCCTAACCACTTCATGCACCCGCGTCCATGCCATGTCTTGCCGACGCGCGCCTCATGTGTCCCAACCAGGGTATGCCCGACAAACAGAAGAAATTCAAGCCTCTGTCGTTCACTTTGCCGTCCCATCCGGACGTTCCGCCGTGCAAACAAGACGAGAACGCTGCCTTGTCTCGCTTCAAGTCGATCACCGCACATGGATCGCGACATCAGATTCGCCCTTCACCCGTCTAAACTCTCAATGGCCCGATGAGCCCCATCCAAAGGTAGAGCCTCACCTCTAAACCAGCTCATAGTCTTCCGAGTCATCGCTCGCTTCGTCGTCATCGAGCATGTCCTCGTCGACCTCGGCCGGCCCACCGGTCGTCACCCCCATTTCCGTCCACGTAGCCGGTGTCGGCGTCGACAAACCCCCTTCACTCTTAGCACTCTCCGCCACGCCGCTGCTCTGCACCGCCTTGGCTCCTCCGCGTCCACGGCCGCCGGCCCCGCCACCTCGGCCCCGGCGCTTAGTCGGCGGTCCATCGGGCAGTGGTTTCCGGGCTTTTCTCCGACCGCTCGTGCCCTCCTTGGCTTCCTTCGGCGCCGCGTGCGCATACACCGTGACCTCGTCCGTCTCGCCCCGTTGCTTCTTCAGCGCCATGAGGTTCTCGAGGAAGCGCGTCTGCCGCTTCCGCTCGCCCGTCTTGTCCGCCGTGATGGGGATGTGGATGCCGTATTTCCTCCTGGTTTCCCTCAGCGGGTCGTCCTTGGCGGCCGCTTCTTGTTTCGGAATCAGTCTCTTCTCCACCGTGTTGATCCTCGACCAGCTCGCCGCGAGCATGTCCACGCCGCCCGGCATTTGCCTGATGACGGGTATGGGGTGTTCCGCGTCGTGTTCCGCAAAGATGGCTTCTGTACCCAGGTTGCGCGCCCACGAGCCCTCAAACACTTTGCCCTTGTACGCAAACATGGGTTGGTCCGAGTGCAGGTCGAGAATCTGAATGTCGGGCGCCTGATCCAGCTCGTCCTCGGCGTCGGCGTTTGCATTCTCGCCCGTGACGTTGGGGTCGATCTGCGCCGCGTCTACGTCGCCCTCGTCTTCGGGTTCGGGTTCCGGTGCGGGTTCGTCGTCGTTTTCGTCGTCGGACAGGATGCGGTGGTGTTTCGGCTCGTCGGGTTTCTTGTGAGGACCGGCCCAGTGCTTGTAATGGTATCCGCCGCGTCCGGATACCGGCGCGTTGCGTTTTCGACGGAGCAGTTGGGGTATCGATAGATCGACTGTCAGGTAGTATGTCTAATGCGCAGCGCTTCATCAGCAAGTCCGCCTGGGTTGTATTCGTTGCGTTTGCGCCGCGCACCTCGGTCTCTGTGTTGGAGTACTCAAACTCCCACTCCGAGTCCTCGCCTTCGTCAAGGTTGTCGGGCGCCTTGAGAGGTTGGTCTACGGAAGATGTCGCTGCCGTTACCGGCGCAACAGATGCGGTGGGCTCATTCGTCGCCATGGTTATCGCACCGAACTATAGGAGAGGACGCCTGTTGCAGGATCAAGTTGTTGCATTTGTGTAGTAGTAGTGAGATATTTGAGATCCAGTGCTGGTGCTGAGGAGCGTCCTAAAGCATTGGCGCGAGGTTCTTGTCGTGGGTTTAGCAAGATGAAGTTGGGAAATTGTAAAAATTTGGGCGACGTTCCCAGGTGAAGCAGATTTCCTCTTTCGTCCATCAAGCTCCAGTCTGCAGCGGCAGCGCCAGCGGTAGTGGATGCTGTGAGACCTGTACTCACAGGGGTCAGCCAGCGATGAGGGGCAGCAATTGACCCCTCTGCCCCGCTATCGCAGGTAAATTTCCCCTTGAGCGCCCTGCGAGTGACGGGCGAGGAGGACCATCCCACCATTTTGACTCATAATTGACTCTTTTTTTCTCACGAGCGACGACATTTGAACGGCGCATTCCACTCGCTCACGATTTACGACCCAATTCCTGCCGCACAACCCCTTCTACTTTCCTGGTGTTCATTCCGCAGTCGCCAACATGCCAAAGGTCCACCTGCTGGACTACGTCGCCGGCAACGTCCGCAGCTTGGTCAACGCCATCGAAAAGGTTGGCTACGAGGTTGAATGGATCAGGAAACCCGAAGATGTGCCCTCAGCAGATGTACGTCTCATCTCAATCTCTGCCACTCCCGGTTGTCAGTTCGTAGCACTAACAATGCCTTCCTCCAGAAACTAATCCTCCCCGGCGTCGGCCACTTCGGCCACTGCCTATCCCAACTCTCCCAAGCCGGCTTCCTCCCCGCCATCTCCGCCCACATCGCCTCCGGCAAGCCCTTCATGGGCATCTGCGTCGGCATCCAAGCCCTCTTTGATGGTTCTCTCGAAGACCCGACCGTGCCCGGCCTCGGCGTCGCGAAGGGCCGCCTCGACAGCTTCGACTCTTCCACCAAGTCCGTCCCCCACATTGGCTGGAACAGCGCAAACACGGGCGGCGCCGCCCTGTACGGCCTCCGCCCCGAGTCGAAGTACTACTACGTCCACACATACAAGTTCCCCTACGTCCCCGGCGCCCTCGAGGCCGACGGCTGGACCGTCGCCACGGGCACCTACGGCACCGAGACCTTTGTCGGCGCCCTCGCCCGCGGCAACGTCTTCGCGACGCAGTTCCACCCCGAAAAGTCGGGCGCCGCAGGTCTGCGCTGCCTCCGCGCCTTCCTCGACGGTTCCGGCGCCGCCTCCCTCGCCTCCTCCGCCTCCGCCTCCGCCCCCGCCCCTTCACCCTCCACCTCCTTCGAGGACGGCCTCACCCGCCGCGTCATCGCCTGCCTCGACGTCCGCACAAACGACCAGGGCGACCTCGTCGTCACAAAGGGCGACCAGTACGACGTGCGCGAAAAGTCGTCGGGCAACTCCGTCCGCAACCTCGGCAAGCCCGTCGAGATGGCGAAGCGCTACTACGAACAGGGCGCCGACGAGGTCACCTTCCTCAACATCACCTCCTTCCGCGACTGCCCCGTCGCCGACCTCCCCATGCTCGAGGTCCTCCGCCGCACCTCGGAAACCGTCTTCGTCCCCCTCACCGTCGGCGGCGGCATCCGCACCACCGTCGACCCGGACGGCACCAAAGTCTCGGCCCTCGAAATCGCAACCATGTACTTCAAATCCGGCGCCGACAAGGTCTCCATCGGTTCCGACGCCGTCCTCGCCGCGGAGGAGTACCACGCCGCCGGCCGCAAGCTCTTCGGCAACACCGCCATCGAGCAAATCTCCAAAGCCTACGGCAACCAGGCCGTCGTCGTCTCCGTCGACCCGAAGCGCGTGTACGTGCCCAAGCAGGACGCCACCCGCCACAACATCGTCCCCACGCGCTTCCCGGGCCCCAAGGGCGAGGCCTTTTGCTGGTACGCGTGCACCATCAAGGGCGGCCGCGAAACCCGCGACATGGACGTCGTCGAGCTCGCCCAGGCCGTCGAGGCAATGGGCGCCGGCGAGCTGCTCCTCAACTGCATCGACAAGGACGGCACCAACAGCGGCTTCGACCTCGAGCTCATCGCCCAGGTCAAGGGCGCCGTCAACATCCCCGTTATCGCGTCCAGCGGCGCGGGGAACCCGGCCCATTTTGAAGAGGTGTTTGAACAGACCACGACGGACGCCGCGTTGGGCGCGGGCATGTTCCACCGCGGCGAGTATACCGTCAGGCAGGTCAAGGACTACCTGAGCGAAAAGGGGTTGCAGGTTAGGCAGTTTGAGCAGGATATTTAGACTTCCGGGGACTTTGTGGTATATATGGGACGAGGATATGAAAGACCAAGTAGACGTGTTACCCAAAAGCATTGAACACAATTTTCAGCTATGATGATTGATTTTCAATCGTGGTGTACGCTGCGTTGAGAACTGAACAATCTGACGCGCACGCCGACGTTCGCTACAGAAGAAGCCACGATCCTATCGACTGGTTCCAACGAGGTAAAACTAAATACAGCAACAGTCAACTGAGTAAACGACTCCAAAGACGATGACCCTCGAGAGTGGAAAAAGAGAAACGCCAACTTTTGGCCAGGCGCAGACGGATAGTACCAAACACCGGGGCCTGTCCACCCTTTTGTTGTCCTTCTGACGTTTTGGTACTGGTCTGACTACAGCTGGCTCAAACCGTTTCTCATGGTTGGAGAAGAGATGCAAAAAAGACAGCGAGACTCCGAGAAAGATGAAGCCAGAAACTCCCCGACTACCGAGCTTTCATGAGGAAAAGACAAAAACAAAACAAATGCGTAGAGAATATGGCCATAGAAAGTTAGACCTCCATGCCCATGAACAGCCACTTGTTGCTCGTCACGTCCACGTCATGCGCCCAGTGGTCCAACGTCGTCAGCTCGAAGCCAACCCACTGCAAGCTCTTCATCAGCGCCTTCGCATCTTCCTCGTCAACGCCTCTTTCGATGCAGGTGACGAGGTGTTCGCAGTCCAGGGGACCGTCAACCAGCTCCATTAGTGCCATGAGCCTGTATGACCGTTAGCTGACACTGTCACGAGGTACAGGGTTGAAGGGTACAACATACACAGGCTTCAGGTCACGTCCGATGACGTTCCTGTCAAATAAGGCGAACAGGGACCTTTCGGCCCCGTCGTCCGCCACAAAGGCACGGAAACTCGCGCCGCCGTCAAAGTCCCAGATTTCCAACCACGCCGTGGCGGGACAGGGGGCGGCGACTGCGGCAGCAGCAGCGGACGCCGGAGCATCCGCCGCGCCTATACCGACGCCACCCCTCATCCCAGCAAAGTGCGGCCGGCCAGCCAGGTCCTCGTCGGACGGCGGAGTCTGCAGCTCGGAATATAAAACACCCGACAGGCCGGAGCCATTCGATGCCGTGTTCCTCTCACCGCGGAACACGGCCCTCATGGACTCGCAAAAGAATCTCTCACATTCTTCCCTGATCTGAAGTGCTGCCCCCCCTCGGCGGCTAATCCTCTTGCCGGGAACGTCGCGCCGCTTGGTGCTGCTGCTGGCCTTTGGGAGCAGCGCGAGTTCGTTGGATGCCGTTATGGCCGCGAGGGGGGGGCTTGTTGGAGGTGATGGTAGTCCTGAGGAGGGGACCTCAGGAATACCACTCGGCCCCTGCAATGGCTGGTTAGCGTGGGTTTCTTCAATGTGGGGCCGGGAGAGACAGGTGATCGGCGTGTTTGGGGAGATGAGGCTCAAGATGCAATAAGGGTTTCCGATGGAATGGGGATACAAGACAAAGCGTGGGAGTGGAGTGTCACGTACCTGCGGCGCCGGTAGTGCAGTAGTGGAGACCGCGAAGAGTCGCGGTAGAGTCGACGATGTAGCAGCTGGCAAGGACATTGGCCTGACGGACAATGACCTCGCCATAATTACTACTACTGTAATTACTCTGCATATTCATGGGCGCCATTGCGATTGATTTCTCGGGGTTGTTGATTACTTGACTCGGCGTGTGGGTGATGGTGGTGGTATGTGCGGTTCTCGGGAATTTGGAACCGGTCGGCAGGAATTTGATAATTGAGATGGCGGTTTTGTGTGACTGAGAGTCTGGGAGACCTTTTGAGCAGTTTAATCGAGTTGACTTGTCTGGCGGTTGATTGACGATATCGTGAACGATATATTTGGAGTGATGTGGGCGGGAGTGGAAGCGTTGATGGTACTTCTGACAACGGTGAGGAACGGTGTGGGAAAGACAGGAAAAGCACAGAAAAGGGGAGGAGGCCAGTGAGTTGCCTTAATAAACACCCAGAGAGCAGCCGACAAAGGTGGTCCCGTCCAGCCTGGTGTGGCGGAGAAACAGAGCAGGCCAAGCCCAGCCGCGCCCACCCACGCCCAAGGAGCAACCACCAACACCACCACAACCACCACCACACAGCATGCATTCGGGCAGGTTCAGGGGGGGTTCCTGCTCCTCTCAGTGGAGAAGAACAGTCACAACCAGCCCATCTCCACCCTCCTGTTATTTTGACTGTGGTGCATCCAGCGGGGATCCATGTCGCCATTCGCAATTCACGGCAAGGCAGGTCTTTTCATGCGTCACAGGTTTGCAATTGACTGGAGTTTGAGTCTATTGATCTTCGAGATTGCTCAGGTCATGTGGTCGACGACACCTATGTACTGTTCCACTCAATGCGGGCAGTTTGTAATCTGCCACAGAGCCAGCGCCTCGGGTAGTGCACCTTAGATACTACTCTCAAAGGATTAGCTGCAGTGGTGGGTGTTGGTAGGCCTGGTAGGTCCCTGGAAAATGGCCTAAAGGTACGAAACCGGCCGAGAGTCCACTGCGCTAAGCCGCGCAGGTTGCACTGTCGAGCACGTTTTTGGCTGTGGCGCGTCGCATTGGCTGTCCTGTGCTGACCGTCTCCTCTCATCAATCCACCTTCATCAAGCGTGTGAAAAGCTCAGGGTTTTCCATCGCCCTTCACCGACTTTGGTGTCACTGCCACCCCAATTGGACTCTCCTCCATCGCATTGTTGCAATTCGCCCTTCTTTGCCTTCTTTCGCCTACAGATTTTGCTGGCTGTCGTGCGGCACGCACCGAATCAGCCGCCGCCAGCAATCTCGGTCGGATGGACGCTCCTAATCCGGATCCGGCGCGGGGCTTGGCGCCGATAGACTGCCACATCGTGTGTCAATATGATGCCAACGCCAATCGCAACAGACGGCCGCACTGAAATTGAAGGGGTAGAAAGCAGTTCACATGCACGTGGACACCTCTGACCGAACCACACCCTGGCCGACAGCCAGGTCCAACCTCCAAGCTCAAGCCCAGTGTTTGGCACCGTACTCCGTACTCGAGACCCAGTCACATCGTGACCCAGCATTGAATTTGCCTCTTGACTGATGGATTCCACCCACACCAGTCGATTCTGACATTTCACGCGCCATCTCGACGTTTCGATGAGCCAGCGTGGAGAATCTGAGGTAATCGCGGGGGGGCAGATCATCGCATCGGTGACAGATAACCGTTTGACTCTGCCACGGCCACTCACTTCAGCTTGGGCTGGTTAACCTTTTTCCCCCTTCCTTATCTTCTTTTTATACCTTCCAGAGGTGTCTGAAACTGTAGGGTTGTGTCTTGCAGCCCATGCCTGACTTGCGTGATCTCTGAGCGCGTCTATCACAGACGTTTATTCCGTCGCTTGGTCCGAGTCAATTCTATTCAGACACAGGGGCTCAAACCGTGGTTCATTACGAGAGCAACGGATACTCTTGTCGGGAACCGGCATGGTCGGACAGTCACTGGGTTCCATGGCGACAGACGCCGCGAACCCGCACTCTGTGTAATATCATGTCGAAGATTATTCACCTTTTACATCAAACGAGGGATCGCATGCTAGTGCCAATGCCGGGAACTGTCTGAAGCGGCACCCGAGTGGAGCGCCGGCATCATTCGAGCGTTGCGTTTCTGGGGTTCGTGTCTCCATTCCCGTCACTTGACCGCCCAGCCGTACCGGCCCCCACAAAGCGATTGCGAGTCATCCTGGGCTTTCGGGGTTGTTGGTGTTTCCGTCGCGGCGTTGCTCCTTGGCGTCGCTCGGATCGACTGTGAGAGGCGCTTGGGTGCTGTCGAATTAATCGTGTTGTTTTCTCAGGACCAAAAAATGGCGCACGAGACTACGGATGTACTATGTACCTCTCGGGAGCGTATAAACGAGATTCCGTGAGGTATATACTAGAGGTATATCTCTCTCAATCTAACACACCCCCCCAGGGAGAGATCTCTAGAGTTTCTCCCTACTAGTATATATCTTATAAATAGATTTAAAAATAAATCCTTTTATTTAGAACTCCTTTAAGATTACTATAAATACTCTCTATATTTTTTTTACGATTTTTTAAATAATAACTATAGGTTATATAAGTAAGATATTAATTAGTTAGAAGAGAGCTAATTTTATTTTTTAAGTTTAACTTCTTATTAGCTAAAATATTTTAAGTTTTAATATAAGTTATTAAACTTATTATATAGCTATATAGTTTATTTTTCTTTTCTTTTTTAGTTTTAATTTTTTATTAAATAGTATATAATTTTCTAAATAGAATCTCTTTACTATTATATTATTAATTTTATATAGAGATTTTAAAATATTTTTTTCTATTTATAATAATTTTCCTAAAGAGATTCTTACTTCTCTCTATATATCTCCTACTAATACTAAGTATATTAAGAAAGTAATTAATAGTATAATTGAGACTACTATTAGTAAGATTATTAATAATAAAATTACTACTTATAATAAAGAATATTCTAATTATAAGGAGGTTAAGGAGAATATTTCCTACTATTCTAAATATCTAGTGAAATATTCTATACTTACCTCTAAATCCTCTATATTTATAGCTAAGAAACTAAAAAAAACTATTACCTCTAAAAACTTTCCTACTATAAAAACTACTAAAGTAATTTTAATTTTATTAGGTTATAAATATAAATATATTAGTAAGGATAATAAAGATAAACTTTATAATTCTTATTTTAGCTACTTCTCTTTTCTTACTAAAAGCTGAAACTAATTTAGTATTTACTATTAAGATTCTTATTATTATTATAAATATTATATATCTAGTAGTATTTATAAGCTAAATATAGAAGTAACTATTTACCTCTATACTAAGTTCCTTACTATATATAATAATAAGATAGTTAAACTTATAGTAAGTATTTTTTCCTAAGGTTTCTAATTTAATTTCTAATTTATATATTTTCAGACTAGGAGTGTTAAATATTAAAAGCTTTATAATATTATTATTATTACTTATAATAATTATTATATTCCTACTTCTACTACTAAAAATAACTCTATTTTTTATATTATCTCTATAATATTTATAGTTTTTATAGTTTCTATTACTACTACTCTATTTCTTATAGATTTTTTTATTAGTAATATTAATAGTATTAGTTTTCTTCCTTTAGCTGAGAGTTTAATTACTAATTTATATTACTTACTTAAGTTTTATTTTTCTATTATACTAAATAGCTATATTTTTAATATTCTTTTTAAATTTTTTCTTAATATATATAAGTAGGTAACTTATTATAGTAGTTCTTTAGGATAGTAATATAGTTTCTAGTTTTCTTATTTTAGGCTTTAGTTCTGGAAGATTTATTTTTACTTATAGATTTTATACTCTAGATATTTTTTTACTTATAGGTTTTAGTTTTAAATTAAGAAATATTTTATTTTCTTACGCTTTTAGTTTATTTAATTATAGATTTATAAGGTTTCTAATTAAGTTATATTCTATACTAATTCTAACTGAGAGAATTTAAATTATATTTTCTTATCTTTCTTAAAATTATTAGTATAATTTTACTTCAGGAGGTTTTTTTAGTAATATAAACTAAATTACTTTTAAAATCTCTTAAACTATTATTTAGATAATATTTTTATTAGATTATCTACTATAAGTTATATTAAGGGAGTATAAGTAACTAATAATCTCTTTTTAGAGATCTCTTAATAAAATTAATAGTTTTAAATATCTATATATCTCAAATAAGTTTAAAGTTTCATAAGCTTCTTTATTATTAAGTTTACTATTTAGAGATTATTATATTTAATCTAAATTATTATTAGTATATTTTTAGAGATAGGGAACTTTATTACTCTCAAGCTTCCTGTAGGTAGTTAGAATTATAATAAAACTAGTAGATAACTTATAAATAGTATCTTTTTAGCTATTAAAGAGAGAAAAAATAACTTTACTTCTATAGTTAATATAGTAACTATAAATTACTTTATAGTTTTCTAAGTAATATTACCTCTAAAGAGTTTTATTATAAATTTTTAAAAGCTTTTTTAATCTTATATATTATCTCTAAAGTTTATATTAGAGGAAACTACTAAAGTATCTTCTAAGCTTCCAGGTTTTATATTATATTTAAAATATTAATATTAAATTTTATAAATATAGTTAAGTACTTAGTTTACTATTTCTTAATATTAAAATTCTAAGTTTTAGTTAAAGTAGGTTAGTTAACTAGCTATAAATACTAGATCTAGCCTTATTATCACTACTATATACAGTATAGTATTAACTTTCCTCTAGTAGAGGTTAATCTTTTAATATAAAGTTTCTTTATTATATAGAGGGAATTCTAAATATACTATTAGAAAATAATCTCTCTCTTTAAATTTATAATTTTCTAGTAGAAGTCTATAAGTTTTCTCTATATTTATAACTTACGAAAATTATAACTTTTAAGTTTCTTAATTATATAGTATCTTAATACTTAGGAACTACTATAAGTTCTCCCCTCCTTTAAAGTAATACTATAATTAAAAACTTCTAATAACTTCTCTTATAAAACCTTTATATACTTTTAGATATACTAGAATATAGTTATTAATATAAAAGAAGAATAAAATTTAGTTTTTTCGCTAGTAGTAATCTTCTCTAGAGATATAAGAGAACTGTAAATCCCTTAGATCCTTCTTAAGATATTACTACTAAAAGATAGGTAATTAGTAGAGACTATATAGTATCTTCTGGAGCTTCAGAACCTTCCCCTATCTCTTATACTCTAGAGGTATCTTTATATTGTGATGGGTCTGGGCCTCGGCCGTAGGCCTCGGTTGTTATATAAGCAGTATACACGCACAGGCTGTAAGCCTACGTCTGCAGCGCCAGACTTGGGAATAGTGGCAGCATACACAGAATTCACACACTATACTACCCTACACGATCTGGAGTACTACTTTTACGATTAAGATGCTATTTACGCTGTAGATCTGCGAATATAATACTCTTAATTTAATATATTTCTCTAGATTTTTCCCCTTATTTTCTATTACTGAAGGATTAAACTTAGGGGAGGTTATTTTATTTTATTTATTTAGTTATTCTAGCCTAAGCGGCTGGCACCTATTTTAATAGTATCTAGAGGCAGATTAATCTCTTTTTAGTTTCTTACAGATTAGGATAAGGAGGCACTCTTACGCTATCTTAGATAAATTGAAGTTAAAAATTATAATATAATATATTATCTTAACTAGCTAGATAACACTAAGAATCTTAAGACTTACAGATAGAGTTTTTTAAGTTCTATATAACTATAATAAGCTTATTTATAAACGTAATACTAATAAATAGTAAAAAATAATAACTATATTCTAACTGTAAATTAGTAGGAATATAAAAAACCCTAAAGATAATATAGGAAACTTAAAAATATATTTATCTTTTTTTTATAAAAGTAAAGTAAAACTCCTAATTTAACCTAGAAAGTAGTATTTAATTTATAATAATATAATAAAGAAAATAAGAAAGAATTATATATAACATCAGAAAATCTAGAATAACTTATTAAGCTGAAGGGAATCTTATAAAACTAATAAATCTAATAAAATTACTCTACTTAACTCTTATTAAGAAGTAGTAAAATAATATAAAAAAAAGTAAGTTAATGAGAAAATAAATTACTTATAAGATAGAAAAACTTACAGAAAAGTAATAAAAGTATTATATAATATATTATAACTAAAAAATAGTAAGATAGAGAAAACTACAGAAAATATAAACTTATACCACTAATATTAAAGTTTAAAAGAGAAGAATAAATTTATAAGTCTAACTGTATATAAAAATAAGGATAAAGTATTCAGGAGAATTTAAAGAGAAAATACTAGAGAGATTAATCCTAATTAAAATAGCCACCCTTTTATATAACACCAAAATTTACTTTATTACTATATACTAATAATCGAAAAATAACTAAAAATATAATATTTACTATAATAACTACTAAATAGTTAAATACTAATAAGGAGAAAGCTCTTAAGCTTCTCCAGCTAATTATTACTAATCTATCTTTTAATAGCCTAACTTTTAAGAAGATCTAACTCTATATAATAAATACTCCAGAGGAATTAGATGATACCTCTTTATCTAACTATAATACAGACTAAAACTATTAAGTGTCTGCTCCTAAGATCTCTAATACTTTACTTAACTATCTAATAACTATAGGGAATTTCATAATTGTTGGTTTACAACTGGTAAACGTTCGTAATCGATCGATTTAACGTAACTGGGTCGCAACTGGTGGTTTCTATTTCGTCATGTCTAAGTCTACATTACGGCGCACATATACACGCCATACGCCGTTAGGATCAATCCGTAGGATGATACCTCTCATCTAATTGGTGTAAAAAGTGGGGCACTCGGTGTGTCACCCACTGCTATGGCTTTTACCACATTGGTGCCTAGTTAACCCGACACTGGCAATACTCTCTTTTGTGGCAAAAGCGCAAAACAGCGTTAAACGCAAAAACAGCATAAAATATAAAACAGCGTAAAGCGTAAAAACAGCGTAAAACGCAAAACAGCGTAAAGCATAAAAATAGCCACTAGTTATATATATCTTTTTAGGTATACTAAAAACTAATTAAATATTATAAATAGTATTTACTTATAAAAGTATGCTTTTTGATTATTACCATTTAGATACCTTAGGGCCCTCTTATAGTAATATTCTCTATTTATCCTCTTTATCCTTATATCCTCCTCTTATTACCCTCTATTACCTTTATAATCTATCCTTCTATCTTTATAATTACCTTATTTATAGTAATAAATACTTTAAAAACTTAGTTATTAGATATTTTAGTTATATTATTAGTAAGGTTATTTTTATTATTAATCTATTAGATCTTAAAGATCTCTCTTCTTTTATATAATTACTATAGTATTATAATATTAATTATAAGATACTTCTTTTTAGTAGTATCTAACTTAATAAGGTATTTATAAAGGAAGTAGGAGTTAGTATAGATTACTATTAGTATTATTAATATTTTGAGGTATTTAGTTACTTACTTAATAGTTATAGATATTATATATTTTATATTAACTTCCGTAATTATACTATAGACTTTAGATACTAATATATTATATATAACTCTTTTTAATTTAGTAGAGGAGAAATAGATAATATTACCTCTAAGTTTAAAAATATTATTATTCTTACTAATCTTTTCTGTCCCTAAGATAATAATAAACTCCAGTTAGGATATTATATTATTATTATTAATAAAAAATCTATTAATAAAGATATATAACCTTATTATCTTAATATTAGTAAGGATAAATATTAAGCCTCTCTCGTAGTTTTTTATCTATTATATTAAGTATTTATTAAGTTTCTTAATATCTTCCTCTATTAGTTCTTAATATTAAGCTGTAATAGAGAGGTTAAAGTATACCTCTAGTTAGTATATAGAGGTAATATATACTCCTTATACTTATTATTTAATATATATTAACTTTACGGTTTTGGATATATAATTAATAAGCTTAATCTTCTTACTTTATCCCTTTTGGGTGAGGGTGATATTGTTGTTATCCTTCAGGGTAATTACTCTGCTATTGAATGTGAGGGGTTTGTATTATATGAGTATTAACTTTAGTTTAGCTGCGAATTCTACTTATTAGAGTTTCTCTTTTTCTTTATTATTAAACTTAGGTGAGTAGATTCTGAGGGTATTATCTGTTTATATATTTATAATCTTGAAGTGTAGGTTATTAGGCCTGGAGATTATAAGGTATAGATTATATAATAAGGTCTCTATTTATAGCTGGTCCTTATAGTGGCTGGAGTATATTATATACTAATAGGTGCCTAACTCTATGAGGCTGTATAATAGTTAAATAATAATAATAATAGTATCTTCTAGATATAAACCTTATAGGTTTAGAGGTAGTCTTATTAGTATAAGGTAATTTAGTATTATCTCTATTTATATATATATTTATATAATATTCTGGAGGTAGATTTCTATAAGGGTAATCTTTTTAAGTATTACTAATAGTGTTAATATTAAGTAGTAATTAATCTATTAGATTATTAGTAACTACGTGAGGATATTAGTTTTCTCCTAATTATTGAAGCTCTTAATAACTAATTGTGACTTCTTATATAGTATGTTATCTGTTCCTTTGATCTCGTTAATAAAGTAGAGGCTGAAGATCCTTATGCTGTTATGTTTTTGGGTGTTGAAGTATTTGAGGCGGATTATACTTTTTGCTAGTAAAGTCTCCCACTCTGTAGTATATAATCTCTTAAAAAGTTTCTCTAGTGTTTAAATAAAGCTATATTAGTAAAGATTAATAGTTTTAGTAAGTATTTCTGTCTCCTTTATTATTAAATAGATATTATAGTAAATATTATCTGTAAGGTTAGTTTTTATAATAAAGTTTATATTCTTATATAGTTATTCTTATCTCTTTAGTCTCTCTTTATCTAGCGTTATTATTAATATTTTCTTTTCTGGATATCTGTCTGGCAGTTAGTTATTTTATTGATTTTAATTCTCTGCCTTTTTATTATATAGCTGGTAATATAGCTTAACTATTATGGATCTGAAGGTGCTGGGTTTACTATCTATCTCTATAATATATATCTTACTGTTAATTAAGAGGAGTCTAAAAAGTTCTGTCTATCTTTAGTGTTTATAGTAGATATATATTTCTAATTATAGTGGTAGGTAGTAAATAGTAGTTATTGAGGGACTATTATATATACTTAGAGTGTTAGAGACTTGCTGTTAAGTATAGATTTTATATATTTCCTTTATTACTTTCTGGATAGTTATTATATATTTTATTATATCTGGGGATAGTAGTGATATTAGGTTGAGGTGTGGATATACTTTAAAAACTAGCAGAGTTAGTATAAGGCTATTTAGGCTACTTATATTGTTAATAGCCTTAATAGTACTTTATAGTGTCTCCTCTCTGCTAATTTCTAGTATGTTATTTTGAATAATCTTATATACTTTCTATAGGGAAGTATAGTAATATTTAACCTTACTGATATTATTATAGGTTTTAACTAGTATAATCTTAACCTTACTATTTATATTATTAGCTTCTCTCTTGAAGTTTTTAGCTGTGAAGTTATATTCTATATTAGTGATAATTCTGTCTAGGGGTCTTTAGTATATATTAATTTAGTATATTTTTAGTGTATGTTATATATCCTCTGTGGAGATACTTCTTATAAATCTTGCGGCTGTGAATACTATTGAGGTGTCGATAGTATATAGTATAGGCTTGTTACTATTAAGATATATAATATTGATGATAATCTCTATGTTGAACTTGCAGTTATCCTTGAGGTTAAATTTAAATTAGTGTGGTATCTTACTGTTTATCTGATATTAGTAGTAGTTTTTTGTAATTGCTACAATCTTATTAGTAGTTACAGTTTCGTCCGCTCTCTTAAGTATATTATTTAACTTACGGACGCTGGGGTAGCTAAATTTCTTATAAAGTTATTATATTTCTGTCTCTATAAGGAAGTTAATAGCTCTGTTATAGGGATTCTTTTATATTGAGAATTATAGGTGTTTATTATATTTCTCTATAGGTAGTAATATTCTCTCTTACTTAATTTTATTATTAAGGTTATTAAGATGTATTCTAAAGTAATCTATATTAGGGAGGTTTAGTAGAAATAGTGTGGCTGTAGGTATAATATTAAAGTTAATATCTCTAAAAGGTGTGGATATTCTGGTGATATTAAGATTTATAAATTCTTACTTATCTCTAAATCTAACGCTCGTCTTTAGAGCTTTCTTATCTAGTAAGATATTAGGGAGGATCTTCTAGAAGGTTCTAAGTTATTATATACTTCTAGTGGAGGGTCTGTCTGCTTTAGTATCTGGGAGGATACTTTTAAAAATAACTTCTAAATACTATAAGGTTAGGAAGGTTTCTAATTTATTAGTAGTTATTAAGTAGTAAAAAGTATAGTTCTAAAAAATTTCTATAAGTTATATAGAGTTAATAGTTTCCTCTTTATTATTTATTATAGTGAAGTGGATAGCTATAAAGTTATTTTCTAATATCTTCTCTATATTATCTTTTACTTCCTCTGTTATCTTCTGCGTGAGGTTAGTATCGTTAAGGTATATTATAATCTCCTCTACTGATATAGTGTTAATAATAAATACCTTTTTGAATTATAGGGCGGCAGTTTTACATTCCTCTAGGGTATATTTTATTAACTAGTATTTATTTACTAGTTTTAAGTATATTTAATATTTACCTTATATATTCCCACTCTATATCTTCTTGTGGGGTTATTCTGAGATAGTTTTATTATCCTGTGAGTGTTACAGATAAGGTAGTTAAGGATAGTTAAAATATTAGTTTTACCTTTAGCTATTATATATATAGTCCGCGAGAAAGTAGTTATAATCTGAGATATAGTTAACTTTTTACTTTAATTATCTTTTTTAACTCTTAAGTATCTCTATTATCTGTTTATATAGTTTATTAATAGTTAGTTTAGCTTTATTAATAATATTATAGAGTATATTAATTATATTATATACTTAGTGTATAGTTATGTATATCTCTTTATTAATTTTCTCCTATAGATCTTATAGGTTTAGATAGATATATTAAAGGAGGTTAATCTATATTATTATTACTCTGAATATCTTAACTATATTAGTATACTTATAGTCTTCAGTAAAAACCTTAAGATTTATGTTTTTCTACTTCCTGTGGTAGTTAAAGTGGACTGTAAGTATCTTAAACTTATTTCTAACTATTCTAACTATCTGAGTGATTAAGGGATTATCTTAGATTAGTAAAATTGATATCTTATAGTATAAGTATACTTATCTTATTAGTATATCGTTAAACACTCTCCCTACTATATTCCAGCTAATATTATAGCTAATGTATTTAGTAATAAATATCTATATTTAATCCTTAAAGATATTATATTCCTCTCTGGTGTATTTGTTGTTTATTTTATAGGCTTTACTGAATAATAACTTAACTTTCTTGTGAGGTTAGTTAAATAGGATATAGTATTTCAATATTAACTAATATTTCCCTCTGAGGTAGATATAAAGTTTTAGGGGTCTGGTTAGCTCTAAGTATTTTTCCTCCTTATTAGTAATACTAATTATCTTTTTAGTTCTCAGTAAGTTGATATCTATATAGGTATCTAGGTCTGTAGGCTGTAAGCTTAATGTTAGTATTATCCTTATTATTAATATTATTAATATTAACTGTGGGGTGGCTGTCTCTATTATTAAGCTTCTAGGTATTAAGGGTTATTAATTAATAGGGATAAAACTTCCTACTCTCAGGAGATTGTTAATAAAGTTAGGATTTTTTGTAATTTCTTATCTAAGAGCTAGGTAATCCTATTAGTTAATCTTAATACTCTCTACTGTCTATCTTATTAGTATCTTTCTTATAAGGATCTCTATTAGCTTCTCTCTAATTATACTCTTATCTATAGAGAAGTATATACCTTTCCCTATAAGGTAGTTCTTAAAAGTTTATATTAATACTCTCTCTATATTATTAAAGTGTTCTAGAGTCTATCCCTTAAAGTTAATATAGTAAACTTCCTATATTTTATTAAAGTAGATATTTTATCTTTTCTATAGATAAATATAATAATAGATAAAAATGTCGTTAAGTATACTATTATTAATATTTATTTGGAATTCTATATTCTCACTTTATTACTGAGGTATAACTTTTTAGCATATTCCCACTAGTATTTTTACTTCTATACGTTAGAATACCTTCTCATACTTATTAACTTCAGCTATAGAGATACTATTATTATTTATATCCTTATAGTAGCTATTAATAGGATCTAGAGAGGAAGATATATTTAGAGTATTAAGTTAAGAGAATATCTGTAGTTAGTATGACTTTATTATATCTTAATTATAGGTATTCCTCTAAGAACTATAGCTTTAGAGGTGTATATACTTATTAGACGAATTACTACTATTAAGTAGATATCTCCTTCTAGTGAAAACCTTATAAATATCTTCTGATTTAAGATTTTTATTAATTCACTAGATACTGTTTTTTGCTAGTAACGCTAATGATAGATTAGTATATTTTAGTAGTAACCTTATTAAGGTTTATTATAGAGGTGGAGGTAGATTATAATCTGATAGTAATATTATTGAGGTTATTAGTGACTTGGTTTGGCTTTTTGTTGTATAAATATACTGCCTATACTGGGTAGGGATGATAGGTGGGGATTGAGGGTGTTATTAGTTACTTATCCTTATATAGTCTGGTAACTGTCTCTTGGCTTATTGTTACTATAGAGGGTGGCTTTAAGAATAAGTTGTGGTTGTTAGTTAGTTGGATGTGTGGGTAGGGATGAGGGATAGTGGTTTCTTGACGTTTTTGTCTTAGTGTTAGTTATAATATCTTAATAAATTACTGTATCCTGGGGGATCCTAATTAGAATATCTCTTTATTACAGTCGCTTGTAAAATATTAGGGGAAGAGATTACAGGCTAATATTATTATCTGGTTTTGGATCTGGGATGTTTGTATGTTAGTTTATATTGTTAATTATACTTTTGTGATTGTTTCTAGGGTTTCCTTACTATATAAAATGAGGGCTTCTTTCTTTATTATTATTCTTATTATAGTTAAGTTCTGACTGCTGGGTAAGCTGCATTATAGGTATAGATATGTTAACTAAGGTGTTTTACTTCTTCTATATGATATTAGAAGGAGTGCTTTTAGTGTGTTGTTTTTAGTTGCTAATATATTATGTCTGCTATTTTTAAAGTGTTCTCTTGTCTCTTATTAGTTAAATATGTGTGAGATATTAAAGAGTGGTAGTGAGGGATAGTAGTTTTTATTATAGGTTCTTTTCTTTTGGTTATATTAATCTTATTATTTCGTCTCGGTGTTTGCTACCTTGATTTAGTGTTGATCTAAATTGTCTTTTTGTTATATAGTGGATATAATATAATGTTAAGTAAATAGGTTATTATAAGGTTATCTTTACTTCTGTTTCTATTGTGGGTATAATGTTAATAATTTCTCTTGGGGTAGTATATAGTTACGATAGCTTTAAGTTACCTGTTTCTACTTGGAAGCTGTCTGTAGGGTCCCTTAGGAGATATTATAATCTTATCTCTTTAGGTATTCCTTGCTGATCTGCAGTTAAGTAGTAGTAATAAGTACTAATAGTAGTTGAACTACTGATCAGTGTTAGTTTACAACTGGTAAATGTTTGTAATTAATTAATTTAATATAACTAGGTTGTAACTGGTAGTTTCTATTTTATTATGTCTAAGTCTACGTTATAGTGTATATATATACGCTATACGCCGTTGGGATTAATCTGTAGGATAATACCTCTCATCTAATTAGTGTAAAAAGTGGGGCACTCGGTGTGTCACCCACTGCTATAGTTTTTGCCATATCGGTGCCCAGTTAACCCGACAATAATACTCTCTAAACTTTAATCTACCTAGTTAATAATAATAAAAATAATTTTTTAGTCTAAAAATACCCCTAAGTTTATATGTAATAATATTTCTAACTTTCTAGATAACTATAAAACTATATCTAAGATATTATACAAGTTAGAGCGTAAGATAGTCGCCAAAATCTCCTTTTACTGTAATATACAGTATAGATATACTATTAAAGTTATAGTGGCTAATAAATATACTTAGTAGGCAGTTAGAGATATCCTAATAAGTATCTATAGTATTATAGACCCTATAGTTAGTTATAATCCTAATAAGGAATTTTATACTATAAGCTATAATACTAATCTAGCTTCTAATAACTTATCTAGAGTAGTTAACTACCTAACTACTGTGAATAACTTTCAAGAAAGAGTGAGAATCTGTAGGAATATTACTTTACCTAATACTAATCTTATTTATATCTCTCTATACTAACTCCCACTTCAATCCCTTAAAGAGATTACTAGAAACCTTTACTATAAGATCCCTTAGTTAGTTAAAATATCTTAGTATTTTTTTAAGTATTTACTAGTCTGATAGGTAGGTAACCAGACCCTCCTTAAGTAATTAACTAGTTAGCTAGCTCCTATAGGAACCTTAGTAGCTTCTATAAGTATAGCTTTCTAGTTTAAAGTTATAAAAACTACTAAGAAAACTAATATAGTTATAGATAAACTCAGTCTTAATAGTAAGTAACTTTTAAGCTAATTTAAAAACTTAAATTTTAATTAGATAATTATTACTAAAATAGAAGCTAGTTTATAAAAATTTATAGATAGCTTCAGAGAAACTTAAAGCTTAGTAGTAGAATCATATACTATTAAGCTAAATAACTATAATAATTATATAGTTTACACTATAGATTTAGTAGTTTAATGTAGTAGAAGCTATAGAAACTAACCTTATAGGAGAGGAGGAGGTAAGTTTTAAAATTAACCTAGTTATTAAAATAATAAATATTAGAATTAATTTACACTAACTATTTCTACACTATACTACTAATATAGAATAAATAGCTACTAGAAGCTTACATACTAGTAATTATTACAATATACTTCTAAAAATATTTACTATTTTAATATACTTAATTATTACTATTATATTAGGTAGATCCACTAAAACTTAGAAAAAATTAAAAGTAATATTATTTTTAATAGATAAGCTAGCAACTAGCTTAACTGCAAGATAATTCTTCTCTTTATTACTAAGAAGCCTTAGTAGTTTCTAGTAGCCTCAGTAGTATTAGCTTATAGGTAAACCTAGTTTGCTAACTTCTAGAGCCTACTATAATAACATACCTAAAGTAAAACGTAACAGCAGTTTACTACTACTAGATTTCAGGATAAGCACCAAACTACTCAGACTTAATTAACAATATCTATCCCTATAAAGATCCTATAGAAAAACCAGCTAATATTAGAAAAGAGGGGAGGTTAGATAGAAGATATTCATATAGTTCTAGATATTATAATAGTTAGCTCCACACTAGTAGAGTATATTAATACAGTTTTAGAGAAAGTTCCAGAGAGAATAGCTTCTAAGGAGGTTAGAGTAGTAGAGAGGATAAAACTGACTAATAACTACTATTCGCTATATAACTTACGTAAGCTAAAAACTACTATATTC
Source organism: Colletotrichum lindemuthianum (assembly GCA_001693025.2). Classification (NCBI taxonomy): domain Eukaryota; kingdom Fungi; phylum Ascomycota; class Sordariomycetes; order Glomerellales; family Glomerellaceae; genus Colletotrichum; species Colletotrichum lindemuthianum. The sequence goes on along the minus strand of MASP02000102.1, from coordinate 36,463 downwards.
ACAGACCTAATTGCTACACACTATAAGCCTGTAACTATATAGATATTTAAAGGCATAAAGATAATAAAGTTTATATTTAATAATAAGGAGATACTACCTAATATAGAGAAGCTACTTCACTAGTAGCTTACTTAGAAAGCTAGTAAAAGTGAAACCTCTATATTTATAATCCTAACTAGTAAAGAAAACTAAAGTTTTATATACTATATCTATTATAAGAAAGTTAGTAGGTAAGTTTCAGTTCCTAAGAAGCTACTTTACTATAACTAACTTATATATATTCAGGTTAGCTATAAATATATAAAGATAGTTATAAATAGCTACTTTAGTGATAAAATAATTTAGAATATTTTTCTTCCTACAGATAAAAACTTTATAAAACTTTATAATAAAATTAGGAAATAAAGTTAGGTAATCTATAAGTAGATAGAGCACTGGAATTACAAGTATACTAAACTATAAGTAGTAACAGCTTCTCTACCTTCTAGAATATCTAGTAATACAGAAGGGATATATTCACAGACCTAATCTAGTAATATTATTCAGAATTATAATATAAATATTAAAGTAGTAGGCTTTACAGTTAAGATTATCTTTGCAGTAGACTAGATAATAATAACTTTAACGACAGTATATAACTTTATTATAATGTATTTCTGGATTAATATTTAATTTACAGACCCAGTAAGCTTAAAAATCTATAGAATTATTAATATAAACTCTATAATTAATATTATCTCGGAGGAATATATATAGGTAGCTAATCTATAATCCCACATAACTCTAATAAGACTAAGTCTCTATAGTATTACTAATATTAGTTGCATAACTAACTTTACTGAAGTAATAATAGAAGATATTTAGTTAAGTAACTACTATATCTCTAATATAGAATTTTTTATTATACTTAAAGGTTACTGTTAGTTATGCTATACTGTAGGGTATATGGTAACTGTATATGCTGCTATGTATATAGTAGTATACCCTCTATAGCCTACTGGCTATAGGTGCCTGGCATCCGGCGCCAGCCGTAGCCTAGCGGCGTGGCAATTAGTAAGCAATTACTATGCTGTAGATCTAGAGCCTTATGTAGCGCTGCACGTTACGTAATATAATAATAATAATAATAAATACCAGAACATTAGTTTGTATCTATATAATAAGATTATATATAGTATATAATTATCCTGATAATTAAATTAATACTAATTAGTAGTTAACTTAACTGTTATACTACTATACTGCAGATCAGTAAGACCTATTATGCTAGAAGAAGCAATTATAAAACCCTACGCCTGAGGTCTATATAAGGTGAAAGATCGTGAGATTATTACTTAGATACCTTAGACCCTCCCTACTTTAGGATCTCGCCAGAAGCCTCTAAATATATACTAACTTCTTAAGGAGATTATTATTAAGAAGTTTAAATTTATATTCTCACTCTAGTTAAGTTAAGATACTCTCTGTAGCTATACTGAGAAGTTCAAATTCACACCCTTATTATTACTAACTGGAGTGTATTTAGCGAACGTAATAATCTTCCTTAAGTAATACCAGACTTTTTAATACTAGAGATTTATAGTATCTCTAACCTTAACTTCTCGAGAGATTTATATAACCTCTTAAAAACTCTTCTCCTACTTCTCTCTATATAGATCTAGCTAAATTGATAATCCTCTCTTACTCTACACCTCTCTAGTTTTTATAATAATATCTAAATTAACCTTTTTAGGTTAGATACCTACCTAAGATATTCCTACACTATTAATAATCTCACCTACAAATATTCTTATACTAATAAAGATCTTACTTTACCTAAATCTAGAGTATTTCAGATAGATTTAGAAGATTAATTATAATTCTATTATAATAAATAGTATCAGTAAGATTAATACTTACTTAGGATACTAACTAGCTCTTTATACCTAACTGAGGCTTTATAGCTAAGAGTTATTTTAAATATTCTAGGATAATTTTGTTAAATAGCTTGAGGTAATATAACGACTAGGTAATATTAATATAGTCTGCTACTTCAGGAACTACCTTTTTACTTATAATATTAAAATTAAGCTAAATAGTGAATATTTCTATTTAGTTTTATATTAGGTTACTCAGTAAAATAGTTTTACCCTATAGACTCTTCTAGAGATTGAGGATTTTTGCTACTACTTTCCCCCATTAAGGGAGAACCTCTAAAAGTTTCTAGAGTGGTTAGATAACCTCACAATAGCTGAATAGTATGTCCCATTACCCTCCTGTGAGGTCTAACTTAAGGTTGAAAGCTTAGTATAAATAATACTCCTGCTATAAGCAGTTAAAGAAAGATGTCTACTACTAACTTAGCTAACCTAGATACCTATAGCCTAAGGTGAGAAATTTCTATTTTAACCCTCAGTCTCACTAGCCTTCTATTCCTCTATATTAAAGCCTCTCTAATAGTGAGAGGACCACTAAGACTATAGCTAGTAGCTGCTTAAGTAGTATAAATGACCCCTATAAGCTAACCCCACTATCCCTTTTAATAATATATCTGCTAAATATACTACAGACCTCATAAAATTATATAATAAAATTATAAAATATAGTGGAAGATTCTATAATATCCTTAAGTTAAAAATCTATATATTCTAAGATTACTACTTCAAACTTAGTATCCCACAATATATATAAATAGAGCTTTTTTCAATTATACTTAAAAATAACACTCTTAAGTTTTACTTTAACCACTTAAATAACTTAAATATTAACCTTATATTTAACTAAATAATCTAGCAAGTTAAGAACTATTTTAAGAATAACGAGAATTAACAGCTTTACCTCTCTAACTAACAGAATACCACCTTTTAAAATATTATTACTAAGAATTCTAATAAAAATAAAAAGGAGGTTCTTAAGCTTCTGATCTTAAAGCTTACATGTATCTAAAAAACCTTCCCTACTAAGATCCAGATAAATAATACCCTCCACCTCTAGCTTATAAATATATACTACAGTATACTAGAATACTAATTAGCCTTCTTAAGCTTTATAGTAACCTCCCAGAGTCTCTATAACTAGTTAAGATCTACTATAAGTAATATCTTATTAATCCAAAAAATATAATATATATAAGATAATAAAAATAACTACTAGAAAGCAGCTAGAAACTAATTTTAAACTAACTATATATACAACTCACCTTAAAGTAACTTTTAAGACTATAGCTATACCTCTATATATATATAGCCTCACACTCTAGGTAACTATTACCTACTTCTAATATCTATATATAGCTATACTAATTAAAAATACTATATATATAGTAAATCCAGTTATTAGTCTATAAAGTATACTCTTAAAGAGAAGTATACCTTATTTAATAGATATAAATTAATTACTAACTTTAAGATATACTCTACAGTAGTATACTAAACCTTCCTCATAAGCTACAAAAATATTAACAGCCTTAATAATAATAGCCTCAAAACTACACTAAAAGTTAATACTAATAAAAACATTATTATATAATACTAAATAAATATTAACCTTAAAGAGAGCTACTCTATAGAATCTACTCCAGAGATATTTTTTATATTATTTTACAGTAAGAAGCTTATTACTCTAAATAGAAGTAAAATCACTAGAATCCTCCAAAATCAGATAATAATCTATATCCTCACTAAAAATATTACTACTAGCAGCAAACTCACAAATAGTACTATTACCCCTAATACCTCTATATATACCTTCACACTCAAAAGTTACTATTTAAATACTATATTTTAAGATATTTTACCTAACTTAGATACTACTAGCTTCTTAACTATAGAATACTTCCAGTTTACTATAATAAAGTAGTTAGTTATCCCCTCTATTACTCTTACACCTCTATAAAGTAAACTAGTTACAATACACTTTAGAGAAACTACCCCTATTATAATATTTAAAACAGTTAATATACCTATACTACTCAGTATTATTATATTTTACATAATCCTATATAATATACTCTTCCTACTCTACCTTATAGAAATATATCACCTCAGCATTATATTTAATAATATCTATAATAAGCTCCACTAAAATAAAAAAATTATACTTATTATTTAAAAATAGAAGTATCTATAGATACTCTTTAACAAAAAGAAAATAATTACCTCTATATACCTCACAGAGACAGAAATACAAAGACTCCACTACTACTTCAGACACCCAGCTATAATATACCTCTATAATATCCTCACTAAAATAGAACATCCAGTTAAATAGTATACTCTCAAGGCTCTCAAGAGGCACTACTACTACTACCAAATATATAATACAGCTTCCTTACAATTTCATTTTACTATCTAAAATAATATCAACTTCAACTTCAAGATTATTATCAACATCATCCACATCAACAACCGCAATATACTTTATATTATTAATATTACTACAGTATTTAATACCACTTAATTTCTACCTAACCTATCAGTAAAAGTAATATAAGAAACCCTTAAAACATATTAAATTAATATATACCAAAACCCTCCTAACTATATCACTACTAATATAAATATAACCTTCTAATCTAAAAACTTCAGATCAAAAACAAAAACTATAAAATTAATAGTTTATATTATACCTATTAAAACGTATAATAGTATCAGTAAAATCAAGTATTACTATATACTCCTCCACTATATATATAAGATTTACTATATAAAACTCCCTACTACTACTTAAGAAGTATTCCTTTAAGTAGTATATAAAATAATTAATAATATTACTAGCCTAAATAGCTTTATACCTACCCTACTTATATTTAAAATATACTTACACCTTACAGAAGATTCAGCTTCCTCTCTAGATATTATTACTTAAGCCTAAGCTATACATAAAACTACAGAAGAGGTCCACTATAAGTACACTAAATATACTATTAACACCACTTTAGTAATATATAATAGCCTTAATACCTCTCACATAATAACCCTTCTACTCTAGACTCTTATATATATATAGTAAGAGAAAAAAAGCTAGTAAAGACTATACCTTCTTATTACCACCCACAGTGAGACTTATATTCTCAAGCTACCTTATAGCCCTCAAGAGTTTCAATCAACAACTATAAAACAGTATTTCAAAAATAATAAATAAGAGATTAATAATAATACAGCTAGAACTATAACTTCACGAAAATTAGTATTTATAACTTTATATACTAACCCTCAGCTAAGCTAAAAATCTCTAAGTAACCTAACAGTAAATAGAAACTTATAATCCTATATAGCTACTCTAATTTTATCTATAACTATCCCCAAAACTCTAAATATATAGCTAACACTTTACACTATCTCTATTACAAAAGATAATAATATCCTCCCTCCCTAAGTAGTTAGCAATCTACTACCTCAACTATAAATAACTTAGATCATACTAAAGCTTCTAAGTTATATAACTTATAGGTATATAGTTAGTTTACTACCTCCAGAGTTTAACTAAGAGACTTATTTTATAATATACCTTACAGCCAAGAAGCAGTCAGATTTAATATTTTTACTTACCCTCCACGTAAAAAGTGTAATTATAATACCTAGCTTACTATTCAAAAAGTCAATCAAAAAGGAGATTAAAAACATTATTAATAATAATATTATAAAAATTATCCAATATAATCCCATCCTCCACAAAAACTATAAACACTTTAAATCTTATATTATTAATAAGATTAAAAATAAAGATACTAACAAAATATATAAAAAATCGAAACTTATAATCTAAAACTTTAGAGACTATAGTAAGTTCGAGATTTTAATATAATTACTAATAATCTAATAAAGCAGCTAGTAATTAATTTTAACTATAATTCTAATCCTCCTTAAGTATAAAAATATAATAATATAACTTTATAATATTACTTAAGTCTATATTTAAGCTAAAATAGAACTTATAAGGTATATTATAGCTAATCTACCCTCACACCTTAAAGAGTAATATCCTCCAGACTTTATAATAATTATTATTAAGCTGCTTTACAGCCTCACTAAAGCTGGAACCCACTAGTAAGTAACTTATTTTATATACTATAAGGAGCAGTTATAAATACAGACTTCAATATATAACCTATACCTCCTTATCTTGTATACTTAAAATAACACCTTCAGCCTTATTAGTATATAAACTGATAATACTCTTAACCTCTCTAATATAATATTCTCTCACTAAGAGGATAAGGAACTTAAAAAAGCCTCATTTAAAATAAAACCTAAAATTATACTCTCAGAGACTATACCCCTCATATTTAATAGAAATATCCTATTACTCTATAGTAATTACTTCTACCTACACTAAAAACACCAAAAGTAAAAACTAGCCCTCATTAATATATATACTACACTTAAGGCACTTAAGAAGGTATATATTAAATAATATATATATAGTATATACCTTACCTCTATATACTAACTAGAGGCTCTATTTAACCTCTCACACGTAATATAAGAGTAATAACCTTTAAGTAACGACACTACTATACTTAATAAACAACTTAAATAGCAAATAAAGTATCTTAACTGAAACCTTAACTTCATACTACTTAACCTCTCTAAAACATACTTTTACATTTTTATTAATAGCTTTTTTACTAATAATACTAACTTCTTATCTTAATTAGAATTTATAATAATCCTAAACTAAAAGACTATAACTAGTAATAGTTAGTTTAACCTCTATAGTAACTTTATATATTACTTATCTACTAAAAGTAAGAAAATTACTAGGAGTATACTTACTTCAGAAATCTACACTATAGTAACTAGTATAGACTTTACCTACACTATAGCTATATTACTTAAAAAGATCCTTAACCACTAAAAGCTCCCTCAGATTCTAACTATTATATATACTAACTTATACTCACTTTATGAATACCTTATAAAGCTTAGTATTACTAAAGAGAAGTATCTAATAATTAATATTATAACGTTAAGATAGTTATATAAACACTGTAAGCTCTATAAGGTGTAGTAGATCAACAGAGATAATAATATCGCCGATACCTTCACAAAGGATATTCCAAACTGCACCCTCAAGAGATTTATCAATTCAAACCACATAACTATTTAAATAGAAGGATAAGTAACTTAAGCGGAGTAGATAAATAGGCATTCAGACGTTATTTAGATAAAGAATATAGATCGCAAAAGGCACTATTTTTTTTCATATAAATAGATAGGCACTAGGGTATATAATAAAAAGAAAAGTTACTAGTATCAGTTACGCTATACTGTAGGGTATATAGTAACTATACACACTGCCACATACATAGCAGTATACCCTCTATAGCCTACTGGCTATGGGTGCCTAACACCTGGCGCCAGCTGTAGCCTAGCAGCGTGGCAATTAGTAAGTAATTACCATACTATAGATCTAGAGCCTTATATGGCGCCGCACGCCACGTAACGTAACAATAATAACAACAAATACCAGAACACCAGTTTGCATCTATACAACGAGATCACGTATAGCATACAATTACCCTAACGATTAAACTAACAGTTACACTATAAAGAATTTAGTTTTAAATACTCTATTTATTATTAAGACCAGAATAATACTAAATTATACTCTAAACTAAATTATAAGTATATTTTAGTCTGGAAATAATAAACTAAATATCCTATTATTATTCTATATACTTAACTTAACAGCGAAGTTCCATAATATTATTACAGATACAGACAGTTTTAACCAGATTCAAAAAGTATATAGCCTTTCTCTTCCTGCAGGAGAGGAAAACTAGTAGCCTCTACTAATAACTTTATATTAGTAGATAGCTATTCTTTTTCAGAAAGAGATAGTTAATATAAGGAAGAGGAGGAGGAAGAGTTAGATATACTACTACCTAGCTTTAATTCAGATTTTATAGATTTTATACTATAGCTACAAAATTAAATACTAAAAAAAGTTTAGATATAGCTAGATAATAATAAGGAGGTTATTATAGTAATTAATAACTTAGAGAAGGAGTTTTAGGAGATTTTAGAGGTTTCAGTTTACTAAGTTATAAAGCTAAAGGTTTAGGAGATTTACTATATTATTATATCTCTTAGAAAATATAATCTAGACTATCTATCTTACAATAAGAAGTATTCTTATAGTTTTTATAGATCTAAACTATCAGTATAGTAAGCTTTAGTAAGAAGGAAGAAAAGTTAGAAAAACTTACACTATAGAGGCTAGGAGGTAATAGTAACGCTAGATACTATATTTAACAACCGGGAGGAGAACTCTCCAGACGCAACTAAATATATAATAATAACAGATATATAAGGAGGACCAGTTAAGGATATTAACATAATATATAAGATAAAAGATAAAAAGATCAACCTGGTTAATAATATACTATCTAACGGAATAACTCCAGAGGGCAACTCTGAGTGGAAGTTAAAAATATAGGTAAAAGTAGAGAAAATTATTAAGAGCAGTCCTAAGGAATAATTTACAGATATAATCACACTAAAGTTTTCAAAAATCAATACTAGAGAATATCTAACTTTAGAACGTCTAAATAAAATCATAAATTCAGTAAGTTACTTACGTAAGCTAGAGAAAGAATTTCTAATAGAAATTCTAAAAATATAAAAGTAAGATCTAGCTTACAACTTTAGTTATTATAGTAAGCTACTTAAGTCAGTAATACCACTACAGATAATCAAGACTATCCCACATAAGGTATAATAAGTAAAGTTTATCTTAATCCCTAAGAAACTAATTAAAAATATTATTAAGATCCTCAGAGTTTATATTTAGAATAGAATTCTAAAGTATAGCTATATTATATACTAAAATCCTTTCTTTCTTATTAGGAAGAAAGATAGTAAGATAAAACTTATTAACTTAACTATAAAGATTAATAATATTATAATTTAAGATATGGAGTTACTACTTAAGGTAGATAAATTCTTAGAAAATTTCAATATATATAAGTTTTTATCTTTTCTTAATATTTTCTTAAGTTATAATTAGATCCCTCTTAACCTAAAGAGTAGAAACTTAACTATATTTATAATCCTATTAAGTCTACTAAAATACTATATTTTACCTATAGGAGATATTAACTTTATTACTTAGTTTATAAAGATTATAATAAGGATTCTCTATAACTTAATTTCTAACTGTTATAAAGCTTTCCTAGATAATATAGTAATTAAAAGGCTAATAATAATATACAACAAAGAAGATAATTCATATTACTTAGGTATTTATAAGTATATCCTAAAGTATATTCAGAATATTAATAGGATTCTAGTGAATATTAAACTTACTAGCTACACTATTGTAGTAGCTAAGTTATAGTAGGTATAGGAAACTATCACTATTATAAGCTATATCTGTAGGATATATAGCTAATAGTCTAAAAAGTCTAAAATCACTAAAATTAAGAAGTAGAAAGTATACTATAATATCTCTAAAGTCTATTCGTTTTTAGGTATTACTACTTTCTATTAAGTTTAGATAAAGAACTATTTTATTATTACCTAGCTACTTAATAACTTATTTAAGAAGAATATTCTTTTCTAATAGCTTAACCCTCAGAAGATAGTAATAAGCTAGCTGTAAAATAAACTTTATAGTGCTTCTATACTTATTTCTATTAACTATAGCTGAGAGGGAGGTTAGATCTACTTAGTAGTGGATACTAGTAGAACTAGCTAGGATGTAGTTTTTAGATAATTTGTTAAATAGAAGAGAGCTATTACCTACTATAAGAATAGTTTATTTACAGGCTTAGAACTTAATTATAATGCAGGAAAGAAAGAATTTTAGAGTATATTAAAAACTTTGAAGTAAGTTTGTAACTATCTGTATAGCTAGCATTTTTTACTGGAAACAGATATAAAGACACTTATAGCTTAGCTTAATAGTGTGGCCTTAGATCTTCCAGGAGTCTTTATTATTTACTAAATATCTTGGATATAGATGTTTAACTTTAAAGTTTATTATATTAGTAGAATAGTGAATTTAGTAGCTAATAGGTTATCTTAGAAACTCTCTAAGCTTTCTAATAAAATTAATAATATAGGAGAAGGGAATATTAATAACTAAATTAATAAGTAAATCTTCTTCACAGATATAAGTATTTAAGCTTTTTTTGATAGAGCTTACTCCCTTAGCGATAGGTAATATATTAAGAAGGTTTTTAATATAGATATTACTCTGGCTACTAGCAGTAATATAGACCTGGAACTGATACTCCCTAGCGTTATACTGAGTAATTTACAGACTTAGTTATATGAATCTCAGTAGATTACTTACTATTTAGTAACTCTAAAGAAACTACTTAGTATTAACTTAACCTATTTTAGAGCTTTCAGGCATAAGGTATTAACTTTTTAACTACATAATTAACTACTCTTCACTAGAGCTACCCTATATAAGCTAACATTATAGTAAATAGAAGATAATCTTATAATTTATTAGAAGCTTATTACTGCAGTATATAATAAAGATAGATACTATAGCTGAGAAGCAGTCTTTCGTAGGCTAGCTGATTAATACTACTAGATAGGTATATATAGGGAGGTCTGTAAAGTAGTAAAGTATTATCTAGATTGTTAATTATATTAAGCCTGATATATTAATAACTTTTATAGCTTCATAACTCCATAAGGATACCCATTCAGCTATATTAACCTAGACATCCAGAGAGTAGGTAAATAATACCTTATTAAAACTAGAGACACTTTCACAAGATAGCTAGAAGCATAATAGCTAAATAAAGTAATATTAAAAACTATCATAAAATTCCTGTGGGAAGAAGTTATTACATAACATAGTCTCTATAGTATACTTATTATTAATAGCAGCCTTAAGAACAAATAACATATTATTAAATTTAATAAGTAATATAGTATAAAGTAATAAATTACTTCTACCTACAACCTATAAGCTAATAAAGTTATTAAAGTTAGTTACTAGCTAATTACCTATATTTTATCAGTATAGATAGTAGGAAATAATAATAAAAACCCTCACTCCCTACTACTTACAGTACTATTCACAGATCAGATAACAGTTCAAACCTCAACAAGGTATATCCCCTTCTACCTCAAGCATAAATATAAGGTAATTATACTAATTAAGATACTAACATCTATATAGAGGGTTTTAGACTAAGTATTAATATAAACAAAGGAGGAGGAATTATAACTATAGATTAGGATATTTGCTTAACTAGAGAAAGATAGAGAGAATGCTACAAAAATAATTACAAACTAATATAAGAAAGCTACAGATAGTTTTAATACTTATCAGATTAATACTCTTTAAGAAAATAAACTAGAAATTAGAAATCTTATATTAATTTATAATATAAAGTAAACTATCAACAAATCATTAGAGTATAAACTTAAGTACTAATAGATTAAACCCTTTTACATACTATTATATACACTAGACTCTTCCTTATATAGGCTAGTAACCTTATTTAGAAAAGAGATTTAAAATTTAACCTATAGTAGAAACTACTTACAAAAGTTTATTTAAATACTAACTAAATACTGGGAACCTACTAATCTAGATATTTATAGATCTAAACTAGAGTTAGAATTGGAGAGAGTTTTTCCAGCTAAAAGAGAACTAATAGATATTAAAAAGGAAGAAAATATAAAGGAACCTATAGTTTCAGGTGAAAGTAATAATAATAATAATATTATACTACTAACTTACAGATAAGTATATCTCTTAAATATTAGAAAGATCACTAATCTAATACTGAAGGATCCTGTATTTAAGATTTATCTTCTAGGTTTAAGTCTGGAAAGGAGGGTAGCATATCTTGAAATACCACTCCAGAACCCAGATTTCTTACTTATTAGTATCTAAAATATTCTTATACTAATTTGCAAGCTTATAGGATAGTTTTCATTTATATTTTCTTTTTTATTTATATTTTGTGGGGGTTCTATTTCTTCTAGTTTAGAATTAGAAACTTTAAATTCTAAAGTATTCCTCTAAGCTTTAGAGAGGAAGATTATAGAAGTAGTATTACTATTTTACTATTTCTACTATTTTAAATAGTTAAAAACCAGCTTTAGGCTTTAATAGTTAAAGTATTTTTATCTTTTCTTTATAAAGTAGAAGTATTTATTTAATTATAATAGGAAAATACGTATTTAAGGAAATATATTAAAAGATAAAAACAGTTAGAAAATTAGTTTCTATTCGTATTTACAGACTTACATATAGGAGGAAGTAAAGCTAAACTATAATATTTAATAGCTAGATAAATTTATATTATACTAACCTCTAGCTACTCTAAGTAGGCTTTACTAATAATCCTTTTAGACTAAATATAAGAAGTCCTTACTACTAACTAGATCTTACTTAGAGGCTGTAACTATAATAGTATACTAGCTACTTAGTAAGAGAAACTCACTCAGGAGTTTTACTTAGTTATTCCCAGTAGCTTAATATTAATACCAGACAGGATAACGTAGAAAGTATAAAATATGAAATATCATTCAGATAATAAAACTAATAAAGATAAGTAAATATAGCAAATTTAGAGTAACCTAGCTAAATACTTTAATATCATTCTAGCTAAGATAACTATACTAACGCCAGTATTAATACTAATATTAGCATTAAATTTTATTCTAGTAAATAAAATATAACTAACATTAGGACCCTCTAAAAAGTATTTACAAGCCTAAGTGCTAACCTAGCTCAGTATACTATAAAAATTAACTACACTAGAGTATAAAGAGATAACATCAGAATTACAGTAAACAGCTTGAAGTAGGTTCTAATAACCTGATCTTACTTCTTTAGTAGTAGTCTAGCGAAACTTAAGAATTAGACCTTTTTCGTATAATCCTCCTAAACTTATACTTTTAATGTTTATTTGCTATACTCTCTTAGCATTAGTATCTTATCTACTAAGGTAAATCCTACTGTAAGCTAATTACTCTAAGCTGCAGAACTTTATATAACCTTCCAACTATATAAAAAAATAATTTATACACTAGTGAATTAATTACTAAGCCTAGATTAAATAGAATACTCCTACTAGCTCTACTATCTATATATTTTCATAACCACTATAATAGGGAGAATAATTATAGTTAGTCTAAAGGCTACTCTAGGATAACTATTAGTGTGTGCACGACAAGCAAATAAGGCTAGCTAGTAGAGATAAGGTGATAAAAAAGAATATACTGGAACAGCTAGGATAGAGGTAATTAAAGTACTATAGATAGTTTTATTAAATTTACAATATAGAGCTTACTATAAGTCTAAGGGGAGGATTATAATAAGCCTAAGCCTTAGCTGTAGGCCTTAGTTATTATATAAATAGTATGCATACACAGGCTGTAAGCCTATATCTGCAGCGTCAGACTTAGGAATAGTGGCAGTATATACAGAATTCACACACTATACTACCTTATATAATCTGGAGTACTACTTTTGCGATTAAGGTGCTATTTACGCCATAGATCTGCAAATATGGCGCTCTTAATTTGACATATTTTTCTAGATTTTTCCCCCTATTTTCCATTGCCGAAGGATTAGGCTTAGGGGAGGTTGTTTTGTTTTGTTTGTTTAGTTGTTCCAGCCTAAGCGGCTGGCGCCCATTTCAATATAAATCTCTTTATTAATATCCACATAAATAAAAATATTAACTATATTATACTAAAGAAACTTAAAGTTAAACTATACTATAATTACTATAAGTATCTGAAATAATATTCCTATAAATATTACTATATAAATATCATACGCATCCTTTAGTTACTAGTTTCCTTATATTACTAAGTAAGTTTTTAACTTAAATAGTTACCTATACTTATTAAGCTTATATATATAAACTTAGTAGTAAATAAAAATTATTTAACCTCTCGCAGTTAGTTTATGAATTTTATCCTATAACTTTAAGACCTAGTAATTTTATAAGTATACTTCCTCAGCCTCCCTAAAACTTTACACTAGTAAGTAAAAACCTTAAAAACTTACACTCTTCTTAATATAATTTAGATACTCTTCTCTACTTACAAGCTACTAGTAAGATATTAGGAGGGAAAGTAACTCTTATTAGTATATACCTTAAAGGTTTAAAGATTTTATACTATATAATAGTAGCTAGAATCTTCCTGAAGGTATATAAAACTCCTCTTAACCTTACTTTAAGCTTTTTAGACTACTTAAAAATAGTAGATATTTCTGTAAATATTTCAGAAGCTTCTTATAGATCCCCTTACTTACCTTATCTAGCAGCCTTTCTATTATATACTCTAAATTATCTACCTTATTAGAATCTTTAAGCTAGCTAGACCTTAAGTATCTATTAGATATAGTAACTAATCTTATATAAACTTTAAGATATTTATATACCTTATACCCCACTAGAAAAATAGCTTAAAAAGGTATTTATAATATTATCCTTACTATTTTAAGATTATATTATATTCACTCCCCCACTTCACACTAAATAATAAATACCTCCTAGAGTATTATTATAAAACTTATAAATTCTAAAGAGGTTAGTAGTATTAGCTAGAACTTAAATTTAGTCCTAATAAAAAATAATTCCTCTTAAAAATCTAATTTATCTTAAAGATTTTAAATACTTATTTACTTAGTATTTAGAGTAGTTAAGGAAAATTCTATAATTTTATCTATTTCCTTATTAGTATCTTACCTTATAATTATACCTTTTAACTACTCTATAAACTTAATAATCCTCTTCTGAATCTCTTTAAAATTTATCTAAGAGATTTCTAATATAAAATCTTTTAAGTTACTATTAAAAAACTTTTTCTTATTAAAAATTATATTTCTTATTATAAAAACTTCCTTCTAAAGAGAATTCTAGATCCTAAAAAAGTTACTTAAGATATAACTAACTAGAAACCCTAAAAGCACTCTTAGTGTAAACTTCTAGTAGTAGTATTACTTAAGCTAAACCTCTTAAGTTATTATATATATTCAGTATCTATATACTTTCAGATAGAAGAAATCTAAAGTTATTATATATATATTTTTATCCTTCCAGAAATAATAATAAAACTACTTATATAGTATCTTCCAGCCTTAAGAAGCTGAAAATATATAGTTATAAATATATACAATAGCTTTCAGGATTTTAGATTATAAGATAGAAAGAAGAAATATCCTAATTACTATAAACTTTATATACTCTTTAATTATTATTATTACTTTCTCTATCTTACTATTTTAAATCTAAATATTTAGTATAGAAAGTTTAAACTTAATATCTCTCTCTTAAATTTCTATCTAAATTACTCTATATTTCTAGATTTTATTATCTATCTTAATCTCCTTAACTAATATCTTATATATAGTTTTCAGGAAGTTAAGAGATTTTCTAATTATATTTAAAAATTCCTCTATCTTCTTTATATAAAAATAGAAATTCTATACTAAACTTATTACTTAATCTATAAAAACTATAGTAAATATATAATTCTTATAATCTTCTTTAAAATTATGAAAATCTATTATAATCCTCTCCTTTAGGTTAGTATATTATATTACTTCCTTTTAAGCTTTTTATACTATTTAATATATCTTACTTTTTATATATATATTATAGTCTACTATATAGACTACTTATAAATTTCTTTTTACTCTAATACTTCTTATAATAATTAATAAATAGTTTATTACCTTAGATTCTAAATATTCTAGCTTTAAATACTAAAGCTTCTAAAACTTAACTATTAGCTATTTTTATAAAGATATAATATATTTATATAACTTATAGAGTTTAGGAAGTTTATCCTTAAATAGTAATACTTACTCTATAGATACTTAGAAGGATACCTCTTTAAGAAAATTATACTTTAGTATATATTATCTATTTATAATCTTAAGAAAATAGAAATAACTTCTATTTACTTTTTAAATATAATTATTATTTAAATTCTAATCCCACTATAACTTATACTTATAAAACCTTCTAAATAATATTAAATTACTTATAAAGTTAGAATATAGTATAATATTAAATAAATTTAGCTTTATAAAACCTTAAAAACCTTATATTTTTATCTCTATATTACTATAGCTTTCTATCGTAATCTTCTGAGTATTAACCTAAAGGTAGTTACTTATTATAGTTTCTAAGAGTATTTAAAACTATTTAATATTATTAAAAATATATATTATTAATTCTGAATCTAGAATTACAGATCTTATAAGGATATAGAGTTTATTTAAGATTATTAAAATTATAATAATCTTTCTGTAAAAATATCTATATAGTTAGAATCTTAAAATTAAATCTATAATTTTCTTTATATATTTTATAAATTCTTTATTAAACTTTATCCTTCTATCTATAACCTTCTAGATATCTAAACTAAACTTCCAGATAGGATATCTAAACTACTTATTAATATAGAAATATCTTAAGAGAAGATATTATAGTTAGTATATTTTACAGCTAAAGTTTCTCTTTAACTTATAGTTCTTATTATTATTAGATTCTTATTTATAGTATTTACCTATATATTAATTAGAAGCTCCTCTATCTTATTAAATTTAGCTTCTATCTTAACTTCTTATTATAATAGGGAAATTCTCTTAAGTTTCTTTATTATTATTAAGAGTATCTATAAAGTTAAAAACTCCTCTTATAAATCTACTTTAAGTTAGGATAACTTCTAATTCCAAAAGAAAAAACTAAATATAGCTTATAATTTTAACTATTATTAAGATACTATTATAGATTCTAGGGGAGATTAAAACTAAATATAAGAAAACTTATAATTTAATATAGTTACCTCTAAATTCTTTAATATATTCTAGAAACTAAATTAAAAACTTATAAGAATTTAATATTTTTATATTAAGATATTTATAGATTACTTTCTCCCAGTAAGTAATTTGTACTTCTATATTACTCCTTAAGTTTAACTTCTTTCTTATAAACTTAGTGAGAATTATTATATATTTTATAATTATTTCTATTTATTTTTTAATCTTACTATAGTCTATATAGTTTTTAAGCTTAAATAGCTAAATATTAAAGTTTCTTATAATATTATAAAAATATTTTAAGAAGTTAGGAGAGATAATATTTCTAATATATTTTTATATTATTTATATTTTTTTTTATTTTCTTATAATATATTTTTATCTAAAAAATATATTTAGAGTATCTTCTCTTATATAAAGTTATATTTTTAGTTGAGAGATATTTAAAAGCTATAGCCTGTAGGATATTACTTCCTATATTTAGAATTATTATATTATCTCTATCGGTTACGCTATACCGTAGGGTATATAGTAACTATACGCACTACTACGTACGTAGCAGTATACCCTCTATAGTCTACTGGCTATGGGTGCCTGGCACCCAGCGCCAGCTATAGCCTATCAGCATAGCAATTAGTAAGTAATTACCACACTATAAATCTAGAGCCTTATGTAGCGCTACATACTATATAACATAATAATAATAACAACAAATACTAGAATACTAATTTACATCCATACAACGAGATCACATACAGCATACAATTACCCTGACAATTAAACTAACACTAATTAGTAATTAATATAACTATTATACTACTATACTGCAGATCAGTAAAGCCTACTATATTAGAAAAAGTAATTATCAAACCCTACACCTGAGGTCTATATAAGGTAAAAGATCGCGAAACTATTACTTAGACACCTCAGACCCTCTCTACTCTAAAACCTCACTAGGAGCCTCTAAACTATATATTAACTCTTTATAGATCACTACTATTAAGATACTAATAACTATACTTAACTTTAATATTAAAATAAGGTAACTTTCTAATAATAACTACTAAGAAGCTAATAATTATAATTATTTTTATTACTTATAGGAATATATTTAATTAATATAATAACCTTCTTTAAGTTATTACTAGACTTTTTAGTATTAGAGATTTATAGTATTTCTAGTTTTAACTCCTTAAGAGACTTATATAGCCTCTTAAAAACTCTTTCTCTACTTTTCTCTATATAAATTTAGTAATATTAATAATCCTCCCTTACTTTATATCTTTCTTACCTTTATAATAATATCTAAATTAACTTCTATAGGTAAGATATTTACCTCAGGCAGCCCTATACTTATAATAATAACACTATTAGGTATTTCTATACCTATAAAACTCTACTAATATTTTAACTTAGTATTCTTTAGCTGAATCCTTAATATTAACTATAAAATTATTATAGAGGAGAACTCTATAAAAATCTCTATTTATTTAGTATACTAAATAACTTTCTATATTTATATAGAACTCTATAGTTTAGAATTCTTTTAGATATTTAAAAGTAACTTTAAGGATTAACTTATAGTAACTTAGTAGCTTACTAATATCCTTATAACTTAATACTTTAGAAATTACCTTATAGTTTATAATATTAAAATTAATAAGGATAGTAATTAAATTTTTATAGTAATATACTAACTAATTTAGTAAGAGGGATTTACTTTATAGATTTTTAATAAAATTAATAATATACTAAAATACTATATTACTTTTATAAGTAATTTTAAGAAATATCCTAAGTAAGTTAATAACTTCCTTATAAAAAAGTTAAATTTTATTTTATCTCTCTATAATATTTAACTAAAAGTTAAAAATACTATATTAGTAATATTCCTACTATAAGTAGTTAAAGAGAGATACTTACTACTAAACTAACTAGCTTATATATATATAGCCTCAGGCGAGAGATTTTTATTATAATTAACAGTCTTACCAGCCTCCTATTTAACTATCTTAAAGCTTCTCTAATATCAAGAGGACTATTAAGATTCCAGCTGAGACTAACCTAAATATTAAGAATACCCTCTATATACTACTACTACTATCCTATTTAATAATATATCTACTAAATATATTATAGACCTCACGAAATTATATAATAAGAATATAAAATATAGCAGAGGTTTCTATAATATCCTTAAGTTAAAGATTTATATTTTCTATAATTATTACTTTAAGTTTCGTATCCTATAATATATATAAATAAAGCTATTTTTGATTATACTTAAGGATAATATTCTTAAGTTTTATTTTAACTACTTAAGTAACTTAAATATTAACCTCACGTTTAACTAAATAGTCTAGTAGGTTAAAAATTACTTTAAGAATAATAAGAATTAATAGCTTTACTTTTCTAATTAGTAGAATATTATCTTTTAAAGTATTATTACTAAGAATCCTAACAAAGGAAAAAAGAAACTTTTAAGCTCCTAATCTTAAAGTTTATATATATCTAAAAAGTTTTCCCTACTAAAATATAGATAGATAACACTCTCTACCTCTAGCTTATAAGTATATACTATAGTATACTAGAATATTAGTTAGCCTTCTTTAGTCTTATAGTAACCTCCCAGAATCTCTATAACTAATTAAGATCTACTATAAATAATATCTTATTAATCTAAAAAGTATAATATATATAAGATAATAAAGATAACTACTAGAAGGTAGCTAGAGATTAATTTTAGACTAACTATATATATAACTTACCTTAAGGCAACTCTCAAGACTGTAACTATATCTCTATATATATATAAACTTACGCTCCAGGTGGCTATTACTTACCTCTAATATTCACATATAACTATATTAATTAAAAGTGTTATATATATAGCAAACCTAATTATTAGTCTGTAAAGTATACTCTTAAGGAGAAATATACCTTATTTAATAAATATAAGTTAACTACTAACTCTAAAATATATTCTACAGTAGTATACTAAACCTTCCTTATAAGCTACAAAAGTATTAATAACTTTAATAATAATAACCTTAAGGTTATACTAAAAATTAATACTAATAAAGATATTATTATATAATATTAGATAGATATTAACTTTAAGGAAGGCTATTCTATAGAATTTACTTTAGAGATATTTTTTATATTATTTTATAGTGAGAAGTTTATTACTTTAGATAGAGGTAAAATTATAAGAATCCTCTAAAATTAGATAATAGTTTATATTTTCACTAAAAATATTACTACTAGTAGTAAACTTATAGATAGTATTATTACTCCTAATATTTCTATATATATCTTCACGCTTGAGGGCTGCTACTTAAATACTATATTTCAAGGTATTTTACCTAACTTAGATACTACTAACTTCTTAACTGTGGGATACTCCCAGTTTACTATATTAAAGTAGTTAGTTATCCCCTCTATTACTTTTATACCTCTATAAGGCAAACTAGTTATAATATACTTCAGAGAAGCTATCCCTATTATAATACTAAGAATAGTTAATATACTTATATTACTTAGTGTTATTATATTTTATATAATTCTATATAATATATTTTTCCTACTCTACCTTACGGATATAAATTACCTCAGTATTATATTTAATAATATTTATAATAAACTCTACTAAAGTAAAAAGATTATATTTATTATTTAAAAATAGGGATATCTATAGATACTTCTTAATAAGAAGAGAATAATTACCTCTATATACCTTATAGAGATGGAGATATAGAGACTTTACTGCTATTTTAGACACCCAGCTATAGTATACCTCTACAATATCCTCACTAAGGTGGGATACCCAGTTAAATAGTATACTCTCAAGGCTCTCAAGAGGCACTACTACTACTACTAAATATATAGCATAGCTTCCTCGCAATTTTATTTTACTATTTAAAGTGATATTAACTTTAACTTCAAGATTATTATTAATATTATCTATATTAATAACTATAATATACTTTATATTATTAATACTACTATAGCGTTTAATACTGCTTAATTTCTACTTAACCTATCGGCAAAAGTAATATAGGAGGCCCTTAAGGTATGTTAGATTAATATATACCAAAGCCCTCCTAACTATATTACTGCCAACGCGGGTATAACCTTCCAATTTAAAGACTTCAGATCAGAGGTGAAAACTATAGGATTAACAGTTCATATTATACCTATTAAGGCATATAATAGTATCAGTAAAGTTAAGCATTACTATACGCTCCTCCACCGTATATACAAGATTTACTATATAGAGCTCCCTACTACTACTTAAGAAGTATCCTTTTAAGTAGTATATAAGGTAATTAATAACACTACTAACCTAAATAGCCTTATATCTATCCTGCTTATGTTTAGAGTATACTTATACCTCACAGAAAATTTAGCTTCCTCTCTAGATATTATTACCTAAACTTAAGCTATATATAAAGTTATAAAAGAAGTCTACTGTAAGTATACTAAATATACTATTAATACTACTTTAGTAATATATAATAGCCCCAATACCTCTCATATAATAACCTTTCTGCTCTAGACTCTTATATATATATAGTAAGAGAAAAAGGGCTGGTAAGGATTATACCCTCTCATTACTACTTATAGTAAGATTTATATTCTTAAGCTTCTTTATGGCTCTCAAGAGTTTTAATTAATAGCTATAAAATAGTATTTTAAAAGTGATAAATAAAAAACTAATAATAATATAGTTAGAATTATAACTTTATAAAAGCTAGTATTTATAGCTTTATATACTAATTTTCAGTTAGACTAAAGATCTCTAAGTAACCTAATAGTAAATAGAGGCTTACAATCCTATATAGCTACTCTAATTTTATCCACAACTATCCCCAAGACTCTAAATATATAGCTAACACCTTATACTACCTCTATTACAAGAGATAATAATATTCTTCCTCCCTAAGTAGTTAGTAATCTACTATTTTAATTTTAGATATTTCAGACTAAGCTAGTACTTTTAAGTTATATAACTTATAGGTATATAGTTAGTTTACTACTTTTAAGGTTTAAATAAGAAGCTTATTTTATAGTATACCTTATAACTAAGAAGTAGTTAAATCTAATATTCTTACTTACTCTCTATATAAAAAATATAAGTATAATATTTAGCTTACTATTTAAAAAGTTAATTAAAAAGAAGATTAAGAATATTATTAATAATAATATTATAAAAATTATCTAATATAATCCTATCCTCTATAAAGGTTATAAATACTTTAAGTTTCATATTATTAATAAGATTAAGAATAAGGATACTAATAAAGTATATAAGAAGTTGAGACTTATAATCTAAAGTTTTAGAGACTGTAGTAAGTTTGAGATTTTAACGTAATTGCTAATAATCTAATAGAGTAGCTAGTAATTAATTTTAGCTATAATCCTAACCTTTCTTAAGTATAAAGATATAATAATATAACTTCGCAATATTACCTAAGCCTACATTTAAGCTAAAATAGAGCTTATAAGGTATATTATAGCTAATCTACCCTCGCACCTTAAAGGGTAATATCCTCTAGACTCTATAATAATTATTATTAAGCTACTCTATAGTCTTACTGAGGCTGGAACCTACTAGTAAGTAACTTACTTTATATATTATAAAGAGTAATTATAAATAGAAACTTTAATATATAATCTATATCTCCTTATCTTATATACTTAAAATAACGTCTTTAGTCTTATTAATATATAAACTAATAATATTTTTAGCCTCTCTAATACAGTATTTTCTTACTAAGAGAATAAGAAGCTTGAAAAAACCTTATTTAAGATAAAACTTAAAATTATACTCTTAGAGACTATATTTCTTATATTTAATAGAGATATCTTATTACTTTATAGTAATTACTTCTACCTACACTAAAAACACTAAAGGTAAAAGCTAGCTCTTATTAATATATATGCTGCACCTGAGGCACTCAAGAAGGTATATATTGAATAATATATATGTAGTATATATCTTACTGTCGGTTACGCCATGCCGTAGGGTATACGGTAACCGTACGCGCTGCCACGTACGTGGCGGCATACCCTCCATAGCCCACTGGCCACAGGTGCCTGGCACCCGGCGCCAGCCGTAGCCTAGCAGCATAGCAATTAGTAAGCAATTACCACACTGTAGATCTAGAGCCTTACGTGGCGCCGCACGCTATATAACGTAATAATAATAACAACGAATACTAAAATACCAGTTTACACCCATATAACGAAATTACGTACAGTATATAATTACCCTGACGATTAAACTAACACTAATCAGTAGTTAACATAACTATTATACTATTATACTACAGATCAGCAAAACCTACTATATCAAAAGAAGTAATTACAAAACCCTACGCCTAAAGTCTATATAAAGTAAAAGATTATAAGATTATTACTTAGATACCTCAGACCCTCCCTACCCTAAAACCTCACTAGAAGCCTCTAAATTATATATTAACCCTTTATAGATTACTACTATTAAGATACTAATAACTACACTTAACCTTAATATTAAAATAAGGTAACTTCCTAATAATAACTACTAAGAAACTAATAACTATAATTATTTTTATTACTTATAGGAGTATATTTAACTAATATAATAACCCTCTTTAAGTTATTACTAAACCTTTTAGTACTAGAGATTTATAGTATCTCTAACCTTAACCCCTCAAGAGACCTATATAACCTCTTAAAAACTCTTCCCCTATTCCTCTCTATATAGATCTAATAATATTAATAATCCTCCCTTACTTTATACCTCCTTTATCTTTATAATAACGTCTAAATTAACTCCTATAAGTAAGATACTTACCCCAGGCAGCCTTACGCCCATAATAATAATACTATTAGGTATCCCTATACCTATAAGGTTTTACTAATATCTTAACTTAGTATTTTTCAGCTAAATTCTTAATATTAACTATAAAATTATTATAGAGGAAGATTCTATAAAAATCTCTACCTATTTAGTATACTAAATAGCTTTCTATATCTATATAAGACTCTATAGTTTAGAATTTTTTCAGATATTTAAAAGTAACTTTAAGGACTAACTTATAGTAACTTAATAGCTTACTAATATCCCTATAACTTAATACTTTAGGAACTACCTTATAGTTTATAATATTAAAGTTAATAAAAATAGTAATTAAATCTTTATAATAATATACTAACTAATCCAGTAAGAAGAATTTACTTTATAGACTCTTGATAAGATTAATAATATACTAAAATACTATATTATTCTTATAAATAACTTTAAGAAATATCCTAAGTAAGTTAATAACCTCCTTATAGAGAAGTTAAATTTTACTCTACCCCTCTATAATATCTAACTAAAAGTTAAAAATACTATACTAGTGATACTCCCACTATAAGTAGTTAAAGAGAGATATCTACTACTAAACTAGCTAGCTTATATATATATAGCTTTAGGTGAGAGATTTCTACTGTAACTAACAGTCTTACCAGCCTCCTATTTAACTATCTTAAAACTTCTCTAATATTAAGAGGATTACTAAGATCCCAACTGAAACTAACCTAAATATTAAGAATACCTCCTATATACTACTACTACTATCCTATTTAATAATATATCTACTAAATATATTACAGACCTCACAAAGTTATATAACAAGAATATAAAATATAATAGAAGTCTCTATAATATTCTTAAGTTAAAAATCTATATCTTCTATAATTACTACTTTAAACTTAGTATCCTATAATATATATAAGTAAGGCTATTTTTAATTATACTTAAGAATAATACTCTTAAGTTTTATTTTAACTACTTAAGTAACTTAAATATTAACCTTACATTTAACTAAATAATCTAGTAAGTTAAGAACTACTTTAAGAATAATAAGAATTAATAGCTCTATCTCTCTAACTAATAAAATACTACTTTTTAAAATATTATTACTAAGAATCCTAATAAAAATAAAAAAGAAGCTCTTAAGCTCCTAATCTTAAAACTTATATATATCTAAAAAACTTTTCCTACTAAGATCTAGATAAATAATACTTTCCACCTCCAGTTTATAAGTATATACTATAGTATACTAAAGTGTTAGTTAGCTTTCTTTAGCTCTATAGTAACCTCTTAGAGTCTCTATAACTAGTTAAGATCTACTATAAATAATATCTTATCAATCTAAAAGATATAATATATATAAGATAATAAAAATAACTACTAAAAAGCAGCTGAAAATTAATTTTAGACTAACTGCATATATAACTTACTTTAAAGTAATCCTCAAGACTGTAACTATACCTCTATATATATACAGCCTTATGCTCTAGGTGGCTATTACCCACTTCTAATATCTATATATAGCTACACTAATCAAAAATACTATATATATAGTAAACCTAGTTATTAGTCTATAAAATATACTCTCAAGGAGAAGTATACCTTATTTAATAGGTATAAGTTAATTACTAACTTTAAGGTATACTCTATGGCAGTATACTAAATTTTCCTTATAAGTTATAAAAATATTAATAATCTTAATAATAATAGCCTTAAGGCTCCACTAGAGGTTAATACTAATAGAGACATTATTATATAATACTAAATAGATATTAACCTTAAGGAAGGCTACTCTATAGAATCTACCTCAGAAATATTTTTTATATTATTTTATAGTGAGAAACTTATTATTCTAGATAGAGGTAAAATTATAAGAATCCTCTAAGATTAAGTAATAATTTATATCCTCACTAAAAATATCACTATTAGCAGTAAACTTATAGATAATACTATCACTCCTAATACTCCTATATATACTTTCACGCTTAAGAGCTACTACTTAAATACCATATTTTAAGGTATTTTACCTAATTTAGATACTACTAGCTTCTTAACTGCAGGATACTCCCAGTTTACTATATTAAAGTAGTTAGTTATTCCCTCTATTATTCTTACACCTCTATAAGGTAAATTAGTTATAATATACTTTAGAGAAGCTACCTTTATTATAATATTTAGAATAGTTAATATATTTATACTACTTAGCATTATTATATTTTACATAGTTTTATATAATATATTCTTCCTATTCTACTTTATAGATATAGATTACCTTAGTATTATATTTAATAATATCTATAATAAGCTCTACTAAGGTAAAAAGATTATATCTGTTATTTAAAAATGGGAATATCTATAGATACTTCTTAATAAGGAGAGAATAATTACCTCTATATACTTTATAGAGATAGAGATATAGAGACTTTACTGCTATTTTAGACACCCAGCTGTAGTATACCTCTATAATATCCTCACTAAAGTGGGATACTCAGTTAAATAGTATATTCTTAAGATTCTCAAGAGGTACTGCCACTACTACTAAATGCGTAGTATAGCTTCCTTACGATTTCGTTTTACTATTTAAAGTGATATTAATTTCAACTTTAAGATTATTATTAATATTATCTATATTAATAACTATAATATACTTTATATTATTAACGCTATTATAGTACTTAATATTACTTAATTTTTACCTAACTTATTAGTAAAAGTAATATAGGAGGCCTTTAAGGTATGTTAGATTGATATATACTAAAATCCTCCTAATTTTATTATTACTAATATAAATATAACTTTTTAATCTGAAGACTTCAGATCAGAAGTAAAAACTATAGGATTAATAGTTTATATTATACTTATTAAGGTATATAATAATGTCAGTAAAGTAGAATATTACTATATACTTCTCTATTATATATACGAAATTTACTATATAGAGCTCCTAACTGCTACTTAAGAAGTATCCTTTTAAGTAATATATAAGGTAATTAATAATACTGTTAGCTTAAATAGTTTTATGCTTATTCTATTTATATTTAGAGTATACTTATACCTTACGGAAGATTTAGCTTCCTCTCTGGATATTATTACCTAAGCCTAAGCTGTATATAAAGCTATAGAAGAGGTCTGCTGTGAGTATACTAAATATGCTGTTAATACTACTTTAGTAATATATAACAGCCTTAATATTTCTTGCATAATAACCTTTCCGCTCCAGACTTTTGTGTGTATATAGCGAGAGAAAAAGAGCTAGTAAAAGCTATACTCTCTTATTACTACCTATAGTGAAACTTATATTCTTAAGCTTCCTTATAGCCTTTAAGAGTTTTAATTAATAGCTATAAAATAGTATTTTAAAGGTAATAAATAAGAGATTAATAATAGTGTAGCTAAAGCTATAGTTTCATAAGAGCTAGTATTTATAACTTTATATACTAACTCTCAGTTAGACTAAGAATCTCTAAGTAACCTAATAGTAAACAGAAGCTTATAATCTTATATAGCTACTTTAATTTCGTCTGTAACTATCCCTAAAGCTCTAAATATACAGTTAATACTTTATATTACTTCTGTTATAGGAGATAATAATATCCTCCCTCCCTAAGTGGTTAGTAATTTACTATCTTAACTTTAAATACTTCAGACTAGACTGATACCTCTAAGTTATATAATCTGTAGGTATGCAGTTAGTTTACTACCTCTAGAGTTTAACTAAGAAGCTTATTTTATAGTATACTTTACAGCTAAGAAGTAGTTAGATTTGGTACTCTTACTTGCTTTCTGTATAAAAGGTATAATTATGATACCTAGCTTGCTGTTTAAAGAGTTAATTAAAAAGGAGGTTAAAAGTATTATTAATAATAGTATTATGAAGATTATCTAATATAATCCTATCCTCTATAAAAGCTATAAATATTTTAAGTTTTATATTATTAATAAGATTAAGAATAAAGATACTAATAAGATATATAAGAAATTAAGATTTATGATCTAAAGTTTTAGAGACTGTAGTAAGTTTAAGATTTTAACGTAATTACTAACAATCTAATAAAATAGCTAGCAATTAATTTTAGCTGTAATTTTAACCTTCCTTAAGTATAAAGATATAATAATATAGCTTCGCGACGTTACTTAAACCTACACTTAAGCTAAAATAGAGCTTATAAGGTATATTATAACTAATCTACCTTCGCACCTTAAAAGATAATACCCTCTAGACTCTATAATAATTATTATTAAGCTGCTTTATAGCCTTACTGAGGCTAGAACCTACTAATAAGTAACTTATTCTATATATTATAAGGAGTAGTTACAAATAGAGACTTTAATATATAACTTATACCTCCTCGTCTCGCACGCTCAAAATAACGCCTTCAGCCTCATTAATATATAAACTAATAATACCCTCAGCCTCTCTAATATAGTATTCTCTCACTAAGAGGATAAGGAGCTTAAAAAGGCCTCATTTAAAGTGAAGCTTAAAATTATACTCTTAGAGATTATACTTCTTACGTTTAACAGAAGCATCCTATTACTCTATAGTGATTACTTCCGCCTATACTAAAAGCATTAAAGGTAAAAGCTAGCCCTTATTGACATACATACTATACTTAAAGTATACAAGAAAGTATATATTAAATAATATGTATATAGTGTGTATCTTACCTCTATATACTAACTAGAGGCTCTATTTAACCTCTCGCACGCAGCGCAAGAACAATAACCCTTAAGTAATAATACTACTGCATTTAATAAACAGCTTAAGTGGTAAATAGAATATTTTAACTGAGGCTTCAACTTCATACTACTTAACCTCTCTAAAGTATACTTTTACATTTTTATTAATAACTTTTTTACTAATAATACTAACCTCTCATCTCAACTGGAATTTATAATAATCCTAAGCTAAGAGACTATAACTAGTAATAGCTAGTTTAACCTCCATAGTAACCTTATATACTATTTATCTATTAAAAGTAAGAAAGTTACTAAGAGTATACTTACTTCAGAGATTTACACTATAGTAGCTAATATAGACTTTATCTATACTATAGCTACATTACTTAAGAAGATCCTTAACTACTGAAAGTTCCCTCAGATCCTAACTATTATATATACTAACTCATACTTACTTTATAAGTACTTTATGAAGCTTAGTACCACTAAAGAGAAGTATCTAATAATTCATATTATAATATTGAGACAGTCGTATAAATACCGTAAGCTCCACAAGATACAGTGGATCAATAGGGATAATAATATTACTAATACCTTCACGAAAAACACTCTAAACCACACTCTCAAGAGATTTATCAATTCAAACTATATAACCATTCGAATAGAGGAATAAGTAACTCAAGTAGAGTAGATAAATAGATATTCAGACATTATTCAAGTAAAGAATATAGATTGTAAAAAATACTGTTTTTTATGTAAATAGATAGATACTAAAATATATAATAAAAAGAAAAGTTACTAGTGTTAGTTATACTATACTGTAGGATATATAGTAACTATACATACTACTACATATATAGCAGTATACCCTCTATAGCCTGCTAGCTACGGGTGCCTAGTACCTAGCGTCAGCTGTAGTTTAGCAGTATAGTAATTAGTAAGTAATTACCACACTATAGATCTAGAGCCTTATGTGGCGTTATATACTATATAATATAATAATAATAATAATAAATACTAGAACACTAGTTTATATCTATATAATAAGATTATATATAGTATGTAATTATTCTGACAATTAAATTAATACTTACTTCTATATACTAACTAGAGGCTCTATTTAAATTTTTATATATAGTGTAAAAATAATAACCTTTAAGTGATAATATTACTATACTTAATAAATAACTTAAGTAGTAAATAGAGTATCTTAACTAAAATCTTAATTTTATATTACTTAACCTCTCTAAAGTATATTTTTATGTTTTTATTAATAGTTTTTTTATTAATAATATTAATTTCTTATTTTAATTAGGATTTATAATAATTCTAAACTAAGAGATTATAATTAATAATAATTAGTTTAACCTCTATAGTAACTTTATATATTATTTATCTACTAAAAGTAAGAAAATTACTAAGAGTATATTTACTTTAGAGATCTATATTATAGTAGTAAGTGCAGACTTTACCTATATTATAGTTATATTACTTAAGAAGATTCTTAACTACTAAAAGCTTCCTTAGATCCTAACTATTATATATATTAACTTATATTTATTTTATAAGTATCTTATAAAATTTAGTATTACTAAAGAGAATGTGAAAGGCTGGATCTGGGTTTATTTAACTGGAAGGTGGTATAAAATACTGTTTATTTAGAACTAAGGAGTAAAAGAGAAGCTTTCATAAGTGTGTGGAAAAATCTATATATATAATGCTATATAGAGCCTACTGAGGCTCCACCTGAGGGAGGAGGTTAGCTTTAGATACCTAGGTATAGCTCTAGCTGGATATCTAGATATAGCCTGTAATATTACCCCCCTCCTCTCTAGCCGCCACCCAGCTGGAAGCTATAAGCTGAGTCTCTATCATTATCCGCAATCAGTCTATATATTACTTTATATTACTCTAGGGCTACTATATCTGTAATAATGTTAATAAGCTTCTACGTAGGGTTTATATATCCTTCCTATTTAATGAGGACCTCTTATTAGTATCTTCTTCCTACTTAGTGTATCCTTATAGTAAGAATATTTTTAACTAGCTACTTAACCTCCTTATTATTATCTACTAATAGTAGCAGTTAGCTATTAATTATAATTTACCTAGGCAGTAGATTAGTAGTAACTCTCTAAAGTAAATCTATATAGAACTATAAGTAAATAAACTCTAGAGTATCTAACTTTATAATATATAGTAAGAGGATCTTCACTATTATATATTTATAGTGCAGCTAGGTTAACTTTCAGTTTAATTTTAGTAACTTATAGTTAGATATATTTAATTATATCTTATTACTAACTTAATATTAATCTATAGGGAACTGAATCTTATTTACCTAAGCTTCTAACTTCTACTGAGTAGTAGCTATCTCTATATAGATATATATTATTACTAACTATATTCTCTCAACTAGCTGGTAAGCTATAGCTTTACTACTATTAGGTAGTTTTATATGCTCCTTAGTAACTAGAATAAGGTTAATATAATATTTATAATCTATAAAGAAAAGTGTAGTCCCTATTATATTATACTACTGGTTATAGAGGGTTAACTATATAATAGGCAGTAGGTTACTTTAGTTATCTTGGGACTAGTAGGTGAATGCTTTTAAAACTGCTTAGATCTCCTAGTTATACTATTTTATGATCCTGTTGGTCTGCGGGTGGTAACTAATGCTTAGTAGGTATATAATATCTGTTAACTTACAGAATTCCTTCCAGAAGTAACTTACTTAGTTAGACCCTCTATTGTTTATAATAGAGTATAGTATTCTATAGAACTTATAGTAGTAACTAAGGAATTACTAAGTATATATTTCTGCCTCTATTATATCTATCTCCTTTAATATAGGGATCTTATCTAGTTAATTAATAATAACCTAGAGGTAATAGCTACCTTATCCTTTCGTGGGGGGTAAGTTAGTAATAAAGTCTATTAATAGATTAGAGTGTAACTAGTTAGGCACTAGTAGGAGCTTTAGGAATTCTTTCTTAGCTTACCTCTAGATATAAATATCTCTATATATATTATAGTTACATATAAATTAGTGGACGCTCTGTGATTATCCAGACTAGTAGAACTATCAGCTTACAATCTTTAGTATACTATTATACTCTAAGTAGCTTATAGAGGAGGAGTTATATAACTTCTATACTAACTTAATCCTAAGTTTATTAAGGAGGCTGTTACTTTTTTTACTATTTAGTATCTAAAATTTTTCTCTAAAAGTAAGCTATCCCAATATATTAATAGTATATTTAGTAATCTGGATCTTAATATAGAAGTTAGGGGGGAAGCTACACTCTCTCTACTATACTACTATAAAGATTTATTAGTATAAGGAGTCTATTTTAGTAGTGTAGTTCTATATCTCTTATAGGTCTAATCTTCTTTTAAAAACCTAGATACTAGTGATACTTATATACTCTACCTGGGGCTCCGCGGGAATAGTAGCATCTAGAATAATCTATATTACCTATCCCTATTACCTCTTATTATCCTACCCTTTAGGGGTATTCTATTTCCTCTAGGAGAGGATATTAGAAGCTACTACCTAAGCACTTAGTTAATACTTAAGATAAAAGTTATACTGAGATAACTTCTCTACCTACTGGTTCTACTTCTCTGTAAACTATTATTTCTTTATAAAATATTTAAGGTCCTTATAGTTAGTGAGGACCTTAAACTTCCTGGTGCTCTGTAGCTCTACTCTCTATACCTATAAATATTCTAGTATTATAAGGAGTTCCTTATTATAGATTAGGTAATTAAACTCTATAAAGGTTAGATGTTAGGAGTGGAAAGCTACTGGATACTTTATTCCAGCCTTATCAGCTTAAGTTAATATACCTCCCAGAGTATACTCTAAATAGTCTATCTCTACTATTATTAGAGTGTCAGGATTAAATATCTATAGGATTAATTCTATAGCGAAAAGTTATTCTAGTGTGAGGAAAACCTCCTACTGCTCCAGTCTCTAGTCGAAAGGAACTAACTTCTAAGTTAAATAGTTTAAAAGCTTTATAATAATATTATACTGAAGTATAAAAACCTTATAGTAGTTTATAAACCTAAAGAAACTATAGATACCTTTCAGTAAGCTAGAGGGAAGCTAGTTAGTAATAGCTTCTAACTTCTCAGGATTATAAAAAAAATTCTTTCTAGCTGTTATAATATATTTAATATACTTAACTGTAGTAACTAAAAACTTACATTTTTTAGGATCTAACTTAAAGTCTATATTAGTAAGGTAGCTAAGTATCTAGTAGACCTTCTCCTTATACTCCTTTTATAAGCTATTAGTGTAAATAAGGATATTATTAATATATACTATAATAAAGTTATCCAGAAACTATTACAAGCAGCTATTAATATATTATTAAAATATAGCAGGGATATTAGTAAGTCTGAAGGGATATACTACCTATTTAAAGAAGCTATAATATATCTGAAAAGCTATTTTCTCCTAATCTACTTTATTAATTCTAATCTTATAGAATATAGTAATAATATCAAGCTTAGTATACTAGCAGGTAGTAGTAACCCTCTAGAGGGTCTCTAATATCAGGAGGAGGAAGTAATAATCCTTCTTTATAATAATATTAAGAGCTTTATAATCTATATAGAAGTATATTCCTCTGCCTAACTTTCTTATAAAGAGAATTAGGATATTAGTAGAGAAGTTACTTACCTTAATAAATTCCTTATCAAGTAAATCCTCCAGAGTCTTCTTAAGTATTAGAAGCTCCTCCCGTAATATATTATAGAGGGATCCCTATAGGAGGTCTGGTTCCTATCCCTTCTCATTAGGAATTAATAGGATATAGTAATCTATCTCTAGTTAGCTAGAAGGTAGTTAGTATACTGAATCTGGATAGAAAAAATCTAGAAATTCCTTTAAGATATTTATGGGGATATAATCTCTTAGGTCTACCTCCACCTTTAAGGCTAATACTTTCTTAATATCTACTAAACTAATAGATATAACCTAGTAGAGGCTTAATGCCTCACTAGTATACTGTACGGCATGCTAACAGATAAATACAAATAAGTTAGCATTAAGTAGCTAAACTGACTAGATCTCTTTAAGCTATACTAGCTTATCCTGATATTCTAAATATACTATTATACTACTTTTCTTATATATTATCTATTAGGTTTTAGTATTATAGATAATGTAATTATTCTCTATCTACAGCCGCCTGAGATATAAAAGTAGCTGTAGGCTTTCTATAATATAGATATAGATTTTCTATATATAGTTACTAACTTCTAAAGTCAGGATAGTTACCTCCTAAGTATCACTAAATGATAACCTAGTAGTATATTTCTTTATCTATCTTTTTAACTTATTAACTAGTAGGAAGTAAAGCTTCTTTATAAGGAAGATATTAATAATAATATAAATATTATAGTCTATATTAATAAGTATATTAATAAAGTAACTTCTATTAATTCTAGTCTGAATAGTAGCTAACTACTAGTTACTTACCTGTTTCTTTTTTTGTTATTTCCCCTATTCTATTACTTTCACCTTAGTTAGCTTTAGAGCCTAACTTCACTCTAAAGTTACTTTTTTCCTAAATTCTTATTATTACTAAGTGGAGTAGTGTTATTCCCCTGGTTATCCCCAGTGTAATCTGGAGCGGCTGTAGCTTTTGTAATTTTTATACTAATCTTCTTATACTCTCAGGATCTGTAGTTCCTATAGATATAGTCCTTCTTGCTGTATTTAAAGTATTAGTGGGTATCTTAGCGGTCTCTAGAGCGTTCCTTAGGGGCAGAGGAGAAGCTATTAAAGCTTTAATATTATTATTATTTCTTAACTACCTTAGTTATTATAATATTACTTTCTGTATTATAGGTAGCAGGTTTCCAGTGGAGCAGTTAGTAGTATATTAGTATCCTTTTTATATATTTAAGCTTCTAAGCTATATCTTAAACTTTAGATAACTAAAATCTATACTCTGTAGGAAAGTTAACTATAATAAATAGCTTCTTAAAGTGGGAGAGTAAGGTAGCTTCTAGTAGAGAGATCTAGACTATATCTAGCTATATATATCCTCTAGTATTAACTAAAATCTTTTTAAATTAAAGCAGAAAGGTAGTTAGGTATTTATTTTCCTTCTATCTGAAATTTTATAGCTAGATAATAATATAAAGCTGACTATTAGGATTTAAATAAATTCTATCTAAGTAACCTATAAAATTATTTAGATTATAGAAGTTCTCTAGCCCTCCCACTATATAGAAAATTTTAACTACCTACTAAAAACTAAAGTCTAAATAGGAGTAAATTAGATACTAATATTCCTAATTACTATTAAAGAAGTAGTAGTTAATCTTAAGCTTAACCTTTATCTATTAGGCTTACACTTAGTATTCCTTCTGCTTATCTGAAAACTTTAGGAGTAAGAGAAGAAGCTTCCTCTAGTAGTTAGCTACTAGTGGGGGTGTAGTAATATTATTAACCCTAAAGGCTATTATCCTAATAGATATTATTTTAGGGGTTACTAGAGTATCCTAGTGTAAACTAGAAGTATCTATTATAGTAGCTACCTGGAGATTACTATTTACTATAATATCTTATTTTACTAATTTATATAAAAACTTATTAATCCTCTAGTAGAGAAAGCTTAAAGTATACTATAACTACTGCTAAAGTAGTTTACTTATAGAGTTACTACTTATAGGGGTATCCTGGGGGGCTCTAATATCCTCTATTATTCTTTATATTAGTTGCCTGTTATATAGTATTATATCCTAGGAGCTATACTTAACTAGATTATATACTTAACTAGTAGGAAGCTACACTCTACCTAGCGTTATCTATATAGTGAATAAAACTAAATTCTAAATATATAAAGAGCTGGACCTAAGTTTATTTAACTGGAAGGTAGCATAAAATACTATTTATTTAGAACTAAGAAGTAAAAGAGAAGCTTTCACGAGTGTGTGGAAAAGTCTGTATATATAGTACTATATGGGGCCCACTGGGGCCCCACCCAAGGGAGGGGGTTAGCTTCAGATACCTAGGCATAGCTCTAGCTAGACATCCAGGTATAGCCTATAACAGAGAAGTATCTAATAATTAATATTATAGTGTTAAGATAGTTATATAAGTACTATAAGCTCTATAAGGTATAGTAGATTAATAAAGATAATAATATTACTAATATTTTTACGAAGGGTATTCTGAATTACACCCTCGAGAGATTTATTAATTTAAACTATATAACTATTTAAATAGAGGGATAGGTAACTTAAATAGAGTAGATAAATAGGTATTTAGATATTATTTAGGTAAAGAATATAGATTGTAAAAGATACTGTTTTTCGTGTAAATAGATAGGTATTAAAGTATATAACTATTAGTTTAATTATCAGGGTAATTGTATACTGTATATGATCTCGTTATATGGATATAAACTAGTGTTCTGGTATTTATTATTATTATTATTATATTATATAGTATGCAGCGCCACGTAAGGTTCTAGATCTATAGTATAGTAATTACTTACTAATTACTATACTGCTAAGCTACAGCTAGCACTGGATGCTAGGTATCTATAGCTAGTAGGCTATAGAAAGTATACTACTACATACATAGTAGTGCGTATAGTTACTATATACTCTATAGTATAACGTAACTGACACTAGTAACTTTTCTTTTTATTATATACTCTAGTGCCTATCTATTTATATAAAAAATAGTATTTTTTACAATCTATACTCTTTACCTAAATAATATCTAAATACTTATTTATCTACTTCACTTAAGTTACTTATCTCTCTATTTAAATAGTTATATAGTTTAAATTAATAAATCTCTCGAGGATGTAGTTTAGAGTGCCTTTCATGAAAATATTAGTAATATTATTATCTCTGTTAATCCACTATATCTTATAGAGCTTACAACACTTATATAACTATCTTAACGCTATAATATTAATTATTAGATACTTCTCTTTAGTAATACTAAGCTTTATAAAATACTTATAAAGTGAGTATAAGTTAGTATATATAATAGTTAGGATCTAAGGGAGTTTTTAGTAGTTAAGAATCTTCTTAAGCAATATAGCTATAGTGTAGGTGAAGTTTATACTAGTATTACGGGCCAGCTCCATACGGAACACACTACGGAACACCCTACTTAAGTGCAGCCAGACAACAAGTGGACGACTTGTT
>MASP02000101.1:67050-183033 GCA_001693025.2 Colletotrichum lindemuthianum | reverse complement strand
TACTAATATAAATAAGAATATTATTAATATATACTATAATAAAATTATCTAGAAACTATTATAAGTAACTATTAATATACTATTAAAATATAATAGAAATATTAGTAAGTCTAAAGGGGTATACTACCTATTTAAAGAGGCTGTAATATATCTGAAAAACTATTTTCTTCTAATCTATTTTATTAATTTTAATTTTATAGAATATAGTAATAATATTAAATTTAATATACTATTAGGTAGTAGTAACCCTCTGGAGAGTCTCTAATATAAGGAAGAGAGAGTAATAATCTTTCTTTATAATAATATTAAAAACTTTATAATCCATATAGAAGTATATTCCTCTACTTGACTTTCTTATAAAGAGGACTGAAATATTAATAAAGAAGTTACTTACTTTAATAAATTCCTTATTAAGTAAATCCTCTAGAGTTTTCTTAAGTATTAGAAGTTCCTCCTATAATATATTATAGAGAAGTTCCTATAAGAAATCTAGTTTCTATTTCTTATTATTAGGGATTAATAGGATATAGTAGTCTATCCCTAGTTAGCTAAGAGGCAGTTAATATACTAAACCTAGATAGAAAAGATCCAGAAATTCCTTCAAGATATTTATAAGAATATAATCCCTTAAATCCACCTCCACCTTCAGGACTAACACTTTCTTAATATCCACCAGACTAATAGATATAACTTAATAGAAACTTAATATCTTACTAATATACTATATAGTATACTAATAGATAAATATAAATAAATTAGTATTAAGTAACTAAGCTAACTAGATCTCCTTAAGCTATATTAGCTTATTCTAATATTCTAAGTATATTATTATACTATTCTTTCTATATATTATCTATTAGGCCCTAGTATTATAGATAATATAATTATCCTCTATCTATAGCTACCTAAGATATAAGAGTAACTATAGACTCTCTATAATATAAGTATAAATCTTCTATATATAGTTACTAACTTCCAAAATCAGAATAGCTACCCTCTGGATATTACTAAGTGACAGCTTAGTAGTATATCTCCTTATTTATCTCTTTAACTTATTAACTAGCAGGAGGTAAAATTTCTTTATAAAGAAGGTATTAATAATAGTATAAATATTACAGCCTATATTAATAAGTATATTAATAGAGTAATCTCTATTAATTCTAGCTTAAATAGTAGCTAACTACTAGTTACTTACTTATTCCTTTTCTTATTATTTCCCTTATTCTATTATTTCTATCTTAGTTAGCTTTAGAGCCTAATTTCACTCTAGAGTTACTTTTTTCCTAAATCCTCACTATTACTAGGTAGAGTAATATTATCCTCTTAGTTATCCTCAGTATAATCTAGAGCAGCTATAGTTTTTATAACCTTTACGCTAGTTTTCTTATACTTTTAGGCTTTATAGTTCCTATAGATATAATTTTTCTTACTATACTTAAAATATTAGTAGGTATCCTAATAGTCTTTAGAGTGTTCCTTAAGGGTAGAGGAGGAGCTACTAAAACTCTAGTATTATTATTACTTCTTAATTATCCTAATTATTATAATATTACTCTCTATATTATAAGTAGCAGGTCTCTAGTGGGGCAGCTAGTAGTATACTAATACTCTCTTTATATATTTAAGTTTCTAAACTATATTTTAAACTTTAGATAACTAAAATCTATACTCTATAGGAAAGTTAACTATAATAAGTAGCTTCTTAAAGTAGGGAAGTAAAGTAGCTTCCAGTAGGGAGATCTAGATTATATCTAGTTATATATATCCTTCAGTATTAGCTAGAATCTTTTTAAATTAAGGTAGAAAAATAGTTAGGTATTTATTTTCTTTCTATCTGAAACTTTATAGCTAGATAATAATATAAGACTAACTGTTAGAATCTAGGTAAGTTCTATCTAGGTAACTTATAAAATTATTTAGATTATAGGAATTCTCCAGCCCTCCCACTATATAGAAAGTTTTAACTACCTACTGAAAACTAGAGTTTAAGTAGAAGTAAATTAAGTATTAATATTCTTAATTACTATTAAAAAAGTAGTAGTTAATCTTAAGTTTAGTTTTTATCTATTAGATCTATATTTAGTATTCTTTCTACTTACCTAAAAACTTTAGAGGTAGGAGAAGAAGCTTCTTCTAGTAGTTAGCTACTAATAGGGATATAGTAATATTATTAACCCTAAGGGTTATTATCCTAATAGATATTATTCCGGGGGTTACTAGAGTATCCTAATGTAAGTTAGAAGTATCTATTATAGTAGCTACCTAGAGGTTACTATCTACTATAATATCTCATTTTACTAACTTATATAAGAGCTTATTAATCCTCTAATAGAGAGAGCTTAAAATATACTGTAACTACTACTGAAGCAGTTCACTCACGAGGTTACTACCTATAGGAGTATCCTGGGAAGCTTTAATATTCTCTATTATTCTTTATATTAGTTACTTATTATATAGTATTATATCCTAGAAGCTATACTTAACTAGATTATATACTTAACTAGTAGGAAGCTGTATTCTACCTAATATTATCTATATAGTAAATAAAACTAAGTTCTAAATATATAAAAAGCTGGACCTAGGCTTATTTAACTGGAAGGTGGCGTAAAATACTTTTTATTTAGAACTAAGGAGTAAAAGAGAAGCTTTCATAAGTGCGTGGAAAAGTCTGTATATATAGTGCTATATAGGGTCCACTGGGGCCCTACCCGAGCGAGGGGGTTAGCTTCGGATACCTAAGTACAGCCCTAGCCGGACATCCGGATATAGCCCGTAATAATAAGAGATTTAGCTACTTTAGTATCTATAAGTTAAATAATATACTTAAGAGAGTGGGCGAGACTATAATAACTAATAAGATTAAGGTAATTACTAAAAACTATTACTAATACTAAATAAATAGTAAAATACTATATTAGTTTAAGTTCAGCCTTAAAGATAACTATAAATCTAATATAGAAATTATTATTAATATTATATATCTTAATAGTAATAAGTCTATATTATATATAGTTAATATCTCTATAGTATTCACAGCTATAAAGTTCATAAAAAGTATCTCTATAGAGGATATATAATATACTCTGAAAGTATATTAAATTAATATATACTAGAAACTTCCAGATGGAATTATTACTAATATAAAATATAACTTCACAGCTGAAAGTTTTAAAAAGGAAGCTAATAGTATAGATAGTAAGATTAACATTATACTAGTTAAAACTTATAATAGTATTAGTAAGGAAGAATATTACTATACCTCCCTATAGAAAGTATATAAAATTATCCAGAATAAGGTACTAGAAATTAATAGAGAGGAAATACTATAAAATACAGTTAAGATAGTTAATAATATTAGTAGCCTAAATAGCCTTATACTGATTCTACTGGTTTTTAGAATATACTTACACCTTAACCTAATATCACTACTATCCCCAGATATTATAAGGTAAATAGTTACTATCTAGAAGGTAATAAAAAAGATATATAAAATCTATACTTAACAGTAAGTCTCTAATACTCTAAATATATATAATAATTTTTCTACTACTTTCATTTACTACTTACCCCTTTAATCAGAAGTATATATCTACTATAAATACTAAGGATAGATAGAATCCTTCAGGCTTATCTCTATTAACAGTAAGAAATATATTATAGAGATAAGCAGTAAACATAATACCTTCAGATTAATAATAATTAAGTTATACTATTAACTATATACTAAAGAGATAGAAACTCCAGACCTATATAATAACTAGCTACCGGATAAATATCCGAGAGAGGATATATTAATAGAGATACTAAATAAAGATAAACTAAGGCAGCAAGGAAGACCACATAAAAATATAACCTTTATTACAGAGGCTAAACTTATAGATAATATTTACTATAATATCTATCTAATAATAAAAGAGATAAAGTTACTCACTAAAGCTATTAAGCTTCACTAATATAGCTTTATTTAGATACTAAAGAAGCTATTTCAGAAATTATATACTATAGAGTAAGAGACTCTATTAGTAAAAAGTATACTCCACCTTAAGCATTTTAACATCCAGAAACATAATAGTATAAGGATCTTCAGCCTCTACTTTATTAATAAAGTTAAGAATCTAAATAATATACTATATAAGAAATTACAGTTAGTTATTAAGAGCTTTAATAATTAGAAGAAAATTAATATCCTTATATAGTTACTAATAATCTAATAGGTTAGCTATTACTTAATATTAGTACTATTAGTAATATTTAAAGAGGTAACTTCTATAGAGGTCTACCTCCAAAATATTATTTTAGTTACTTTTGCTCTATACCTATAGTGATACCTACGCTCTTCACCCTATATATAGTTCTAACTATAATATTTACCTAGTAATAGTATTTATGCTAATACTGGCTCACAACTAGTTTAAATAGTAATAAAATTACCTATTATTGTGGATAATTATACTCCCAGTTATAATATTCAACCTTACAGTAGAGGAAAACCTTATAGTAATAATCTATATAGTGAGAGCTTTAGTGAGGCTAGAGCTTAATATATATAGCTAAAAGTAACCACTAAGGTTATAAGGTTAAGAACTTTTATAAACCTCTTAAAGATAGGATAAACTAGAAGGCTGAAAGCTAAATGTTCTATAATCTATTACTCTTCTATATCTAAACTATCCTCAGTATTTTATAATAAAACTGAAATTCCTCTTAAATCTATATAGCTACCCGCAACTAGAGGAATATAATAATAGGAACTATATATTCTATTATAATCCCTATAACTAGAAATATTAATATCTCCTAGAGAGCTTAAGTAATATTATAAATATCAATATTAACAGACAGACTATAGAAATTTAGAAAACAATTATCTAGTTATCCTATAATATACTATATTAAGCTAATAATTTCAGAGACTAATTATTAATCAGACAGTATCTTAATATTAATATACTATACTAATTACTAGATATTTTAAAATATTATAATATTATAATTAGTAGGATTTTAGATATTATATAGTTATACTAAATATATTTATATCTATATTATTATTATTTATATATTAGTTATATTTAATTAAAATATTAAAATTATTTACTAATAAAAACAAGCTAAATCCCACTATACTTATATAGAAATTATAAGTTAGTTTATATTAGTAGTAGAAAACTTTTATTTGAGTAGCAGAAAACTTTTATATTAGGAATATAAAACTTTATCTAGGGGGTCTAGAAGATATTAAGGTTATAGATATTAAGATTATAATAAGTATTTAAATAGAGTAGCTATAGTTAGTAGTAATTAAATCTCTCAAGATATTTAAATTATATATAGATAGTATAAGGGTGTGAGGGTGTGAGGGTGTAAAGTTAATATAGAAGGAGTTATTAGTTATTTATTATTAAAAAGATTAACGTAGGGCGAGTATACTAGCTACTATAGCTATAAGGAGTTTAGGTCTGAATTAACTTAACGCTAGCTGTAGTAGTTAGTAGGGGAGTGGGAGGGCTGAAATTATACTTTAGAGGATAATATATCCACTAATAGTCGCCATAGAGAGCGAGCTATCAGCCCCTCCCCTAAAATATTATTTAAATATATATATAAATAGAACTAATATTAAATTACTTCATACTAATAAAGCTACCTAAAAGCCTATATAACTTATACCCAGAAGATACTATTATTATTATAGTTTAACTATTATACAGCCTCACAGAGTTAGGCACCTATTAGTATATAATATACTCCAGCCACTATAAAAGTTAACTACAGATAGAGACTTTATTATATAACCTATATCTTGTAATCTCCAGACCTAATAACCTACATTTTAATATTATAAATATATAAGTAGATAATACTTTTAGACTCTACTTATCTGAATTTAATAATAAAGAAGAGGAGAAGCTCTAGTAAGTAGAATTTACAGCTAAACTAAAGTTAATACTTACATAATATAAACCTCTCATATTCAACAGAGATATAATTACCTTAAAAAATAACAGTAATATCACTCTCACCCAAAAGAAATAAAGTAAGAAAATTAAACTTATTAACTCCATATCTAAAGCCGCAAAAGTAACATACATCAAATAATAAACATAAGGAGTATATATAACCTCTATATACTAACTAGAGGTATACTTTAACCTCTCTATCGCAGCCTAACACTAAAACCTAATACTAGAGAATATCAAAAAACTTAATAAACACTTAATATAGTAAATAAATAACCCTAAAAGAAGCTTAATATTCATCCTTACTAACATCAAAATAACGAAGCTATATATATTTATCAATAAATCCTTCACTAAAAATAGTAATATAATATTCTAGTTTAGATTTATTATTATTATAGAGATAGAAGATACTAGTAAAGATAATAATACTTTTAAGCTTAGAAGTAATATTATCTACTTCTCTTCTACTAAGTTAAAGAGAGTTATATATAGTATATTAGTATCTAAAGTCTATAGTATAACTATAGAAGTTAATATAAAATATATAATATTTACTACCCTCAGGTAAGTAACTAAATACCTGAAGATACTAATAATACTAATAGTAGTATATACTAACTTCTACTCCCTCTATAAATATTTTATTAAGCTAGGTACTACTAAAAAGAAGTATCTTATAATTAATATTATAATATTATAATAATTATATAAGAAAAAAGAGATCTTTAAGATCTAATAGATTAATAATAAAAATAACCTCACTAATAGTATAACTAAAGTATCTAATAACTAAGCCCTTAAAGTATTCATCACTATAAATAAAGTAATTATAAAGATAGAAGGATAAGTTATAAGGGCTACAGAAGGTAATAAGAAGAGAATATAAGGATAAAGAGGATAAATAGAGAGTATCACTATAGGAGGGCCTTAAGGTATCTAAGTAGCGATAGTTAAAAAACGCACTTTTATAAGTAAACGCTATTTACAGTATTTAATTAGTTTTTTAGTATATCTAAAAAGATATATATAACTAGTAGCTAGGTTTTTACATTTTACACAATTTTTACGTTTTACACTATTTTTACGTTTTACGCTATTTTTGCGTTTTTTATACTATTTTTACGTTTTACACTA
Organism: Colletotrichum lindemuthianum; assembly: GCA_001693025.2. Taxonomy (NCBI): domain Eukaryota; kingdom Fungi; phylum Ascomycota; class Sordariomycetes; order Glomerellales; family Glomerellaceae; genus Colletotrichum; species Colletotrichum lindemuthianum. Next base: position 175,936 of record MASP02000101.1, on the reverse strand, counting down.
TTTTTACGTTTTTCGCTATTTTTATATTTAACGCTATTTTACACTTTTGCCACAAAAGAGAGTATTACTAGTGTCGGGTTAACTAGGTACCGATATGGTAAAAGCTATAGCAGTAAGTAATATACTAGATGCTCCACTCTTTAGACTAATTAGATAAGATAGATCATCCTACAGATTGATCCCAACGGTATATAGTATATATACGTACGCTATAACGTAGACTTAGACATAATAAAATAGAGACTACCAGTTGCGACCCAGTTATAATAAATCGATCAATTATAAACATTTACCAGTTATAAACTAATAGTTAGTATAATTACCCTCTAGATATTACTAAGTAATAACTTAGTAGTATATCTTCTTATTTATCTCTTTAACTTATTAATTAGTAAGAAGTAAAATTGCTTTATAAGGAAAATAATAATAATAATATAAATATTATAATCTATATTAATAAGTATATTAATAGAATAAGTTCTATTAATTCTAGTCTTAATAGTAGCTAACTACTAATTACTTACTTATTTCTTTTCCTATTATTTTATCTATTTTATTACTTCCACTTTAGTTAGCTCCAGAGTCTAACTTTACTTTAGAGTTACTTTTTTCCTAAATTCTTACTATTACTAAGTGAGGCAGTATTATCCTCCTAGTTATCTTTAATATAATCTGTAGTAATTATAGCTTTTATAACTTTTATATTAGTTTTCTTATATTTTTAGACTCTATAGTTTCTATAGATATAGTTTTTCTTCCTATATCTAAAATATTAGTAAGTATTCTAGCGGTCTTTAGAGTGTTCCTTAGAGGTAGAAAAGAAACTACTAGAGTTTTAATATTATTATTACTTCTTAACCACTCTAATTATTATAATATTACTCTCTATATTATAAGTAGTAGGTTTCTAGTAAGGCAGCTAGTAGTATACTAATATTCTCTTTATATATTTAAGCTTCTAAGTTATATTTTAAATTTTAAATAACTAAAATCTATATTCTATATGAAGTTTAACTATAATAAGTAGCTTTTTAAAGTAGGGAAGTAGAATAGCTTCTAATAGAGAGATCTAGATTATATTTAGCTATATATACTCTCTAGTATTAGCTAGAGTTTTTTTAAATTAGGATAGAAAGGTAGTTAGGTGTTTATTTTCCTTCTATCTGAAGCTTTATAATTAAAAAGTAATATTAAGTTAGCTATTAAAATCTAGGTAAATTCTATCTAGATAACTTATAAAATTATTTTAGTTATAGAAGTTCTCTAATCTCTCTATTATATAGAAAATTTTAACTATCTACTGAAAACTAAAATCTAAATAGAAATAAATTAGATATTAGTATTCCTAATTACTATTAAAAAAATAGTAATTAATCTTAAGTTTAGTTTTTATCTATTAGGTTTATACTTAATATTCTTTCTACTTACCTAAAAACTTTAGAGGTAAAAGAAAAAACTTCCTCTAGTAGTTAGCTACTAGTAGAGATATAATAATATTATTAACTCTAAAAACTATTATTCTAATAAATATTATTCTAGAGGTTACTAGAGTATCTTAGTATAAGCTAGAAGTATCTATTATAATAGCTACTTAGAGATTACTACTTACTAAAATATTTTATCTTACTAACTTATATAGAAACTTATTAATTCTCTAGTAGAAAAAGCTTAAAGTATATTATAACTACTACTAAAGTAGTTTACTTATAGGATTACTACCTATAGGAGTATCCTGGGGGGCTTCAGTATCCTCTATTATTTTTTATATTAGTTAGTTAGTTACTTATTATATAATATTATATTCTAGAAGCTACACTTAACTAAATTATATACTTAACTAGTGGGAAGCTATACTCTACCTAATATTATCTATATAGTAAATAAAACTAAGTTCTAAATATATAAAAAGCTAAACCTAAACTTATTTAACTAGAAGGTAGTATAAAATACTATTTATTTAGAACTAAGAAGTAAAAAAGAAGCTTTTATAAATATATAGAAAAGTCTGCGTATATAATGTTATATAGGGTCCACTAGGGTCCCACTCGGGCGAGGGAGTTAGCTTCAGATACTTAGGTACAGCCCTAGCCGGATATCCAGGTATAACCTATAATCAAAATTTAGAATTAATAATATTATTAAGAATATACTACTAGTTTATTTAAAATTTTATATATACTAATAAATAATATACTAGTAGATAAACTTACTAAGGTATATTTATAGCTACAATTTAAATACTTCTAATTACTTCTAAACCTCCAGAAAGTAGTTATTTATATAAAGTTTCCTACTAAGATTACTTCTTAGGCTAATTATGTAGGTAATTAATATAAAGGTAATCTAAATATCTAATAACTAATATCTTTCTTTATACCTTTCTCTTACTAGCTATATTCCTGAGTATTGATATATATATAAAATATTTATATAAGTATATATATTATAATATAAACTATAAATTAATAGTAAAAAGGTTAGAAAGATTAATTACCCTATAGAATATAAACTATATAAAGATATAAACTTTACTTAAGAAAATAGTAAATAAATAAATATTTGAAATACCTGAAGATATAATACTGATTTCCTTACTTTCCACTTAGGAAAATAATCTTATATATAGATATAATATCCTTATATATATTAGTAATATTCTCTAGATATTCCTACTAATAAGGCTATTAGAAGTTAGCTGTAATCTACTAATAGAAACATTAGCTGAATTTATATAAATATTATCTTCAGAAGTATTCTTAATAGATATTAATTTAGAATAACCTCCACTCTAGCTTATAAATATAGAAGCAGAAGGATACTTCAGAATAGCTACCTTACTATTTATCTTCTAAGGAATAATCTTACTACTAAACTTATTAGAGAATACTAGTTATAATATAATTTTAACTTACCTAAGCTTCTAGATAGTTATTAATTTAGATTTAAAGTAATATAAGTATTAGGGGTTATATTATAATAGTTAAATTATTATTCCAGATATACTTAAGAAATTAAAGCTTCAGTATTACTAGCTAGCTAAATAGCAGTCTATATATAATCTTACCTATAATATACCACTAGTATTTAGCTAATTAGTTTAACTTAAGGAAATATTAATTACCTTAGACGTTCGTACTAAATATATTATAAATATAGCTTTTATATAAAGAACTTCTGACGGCTATTTAACCTCAATTTATAAGCTTACCGCCCTTAGAATTTTTTCCCTCTATACTATAATTAAAGAATATATAAGTTAACTAAATATTACTTTATATACTAAACTAGTATTAATAATATTCACTGGGGGAAGAATTATTAACTTCTTTCTCTAGTAGAAACATTTTCTATATCTTCTTAAGGATTAGGTTATTACCTTCCACCCCTATAGGTTACTTTTTATTTATAATAAACTATCAGCTAATAATATATAACATTATAAGAATTATACAAATACATTAAGAGGGTACTTCTTCTTACTAAACTTTAATATAAAGAAGTAACTCTAGCTATTATTATTTATATTTTCTTTACTTAACTTATATAACTTTAGTGTGGGGAAGTTACTCTAGCTATTATTATTAATATTTATCTTAGCTAGTATTACCTATTATAGAATAGTATATATTTTCTCCAAAAGAAAGGCTATATTATCTATTTTTCTATAACGTATCATTATTAGCAACCTTATATATATATATATATATATATATATATATAAGGGAATCTTAAATACATACTAATATAATAGTAATAGTAATAAATTTAGGAGAGAAGAAAAACTAAGAGAGAATACCTTAAAGAATGCTCTCAACCTATAGTGTTTTCATAACTTACTTCAGTTTAAAGTTATATTTTGAGTAAATATTATCTGCAACTTAAAAGAAAAAAATATCTTTTTATTTATTTATATTTAGTATAGTATTTTATAAGTAACTAATTAATATCTTATTTTATTTATTATATATTACTAGGTTACCTAGGCACCAATATAGCTAAAATTATAGAGGTAGGTAACTTGCCAGTTAATTCACTTATGTAAACTAATTAGATAAGAGGGATAATTCTACAGATTAATTCCAACGGCGTGCGGCACATACACACACACTATAATATAAATTTAAATTTAAACAATAAGAAACAACCAGTTACAACCAAGTTACAATAAACTAATTAATTATAAATATGTACCAGTTGTAAACTAATATTAATTAATAACTTAATAGCTACTAATGCCTATTATCACTACTTAACTATAAATTAGTAAGAAATACCTAAAGAGATAAAATTATAATATCTTCTAAGAAACCCTCTAAATAGCTTCTAAGTAGAAACAGGTAACTTAAAGCTATTATAATTATATACTACCCTGAAAACATTATAACCACACCTGTAATAAAAATAGAAGCAAAAACTAACTGATAATAACCTACTAACTTAATATTATATTATATCTATTATATAGCAAAGTAATAACCTAGATTAATATTAAATTAAGAAAGTAAAATTCTATAATAAAGTAATAAGATCTATATAATCAGAAGGAAGGACCTTATAATAAAACTACTATTTCTTACCACTACTCTCTAATATCTTATATATATTCAGATAATAAAACACAAGAGACGACCTTAATAACCAAAAATACTATACACTAACCTTTCCTCTATAATAATGTAAGAAAAACCTCATAAACCTAATTAATATATTTACATTTATAGTATATTAATATATCTATATATATAACGTAACGTACCCGGCAGTTAGAGTTTCAATAATAGATAAATAATAATATAGAAAGAGGTATTTATTTTATATAATAAGGAAACTCCAGAACTAATTATAAAAGGATAACTAATAATATAAATTGATATATAAATATCCCGGATTTGAAACTAAATAATAATATCAGTTTATAATCCTTTCCTCTATATATTTTACAAGTATTTATAGCAGAAATGTATCCTAATTAGAATTCCCCAGAAAGCAGCAAATTATCAAGATATTATAACTAACACTAAGACAGAAAATATTAAGAAACTATTATACCTTATCCCTACCTATAAATATCCACTAAGTATTAAATATAATATTAATAAGAACAAGGTAACTATAGATCAAACTAATAGATATTATAACCAGTATAAGGAGAGAAACACCAATATTAGTAGTATTACTATTAACTTAAAAAATCCTTATTGGAAGAATCCTTCTAATACACTACACCCCAAAAAGAAATAAAGAACAAGAAATACTTATACTGACAGTAGAACTAGAGAAATAAAACGAGAAAGAAATAATATAAAAGGAAAATTATTTAAATCAAAAATAAAGTAATATATCTAACTAGCTAATTACTATAGCTTATCTTTAAAGCTGCCCTCTATAGTAACAAAAGTCTAAAATCTAATATACTAAATAATATAAATTTATATAACTAATACTATTCTTATATTATTACCTACTATCCTTATCTACTGCAGATAGTATATTTATATTAGGCAGCTAAGCTAAACTAATAATAACCTTCATAATATTACTATTTTATACTAACCTACTTATATTTCTAAAATAAATATCGAATTAACTATATTATATTATCTAGACTAAAAATAGCATACGAGGGTATAGATATACTATATACCTCTCGGGAGTATATAAATATACTTCTATAAGGTATATACTAGAGGTATATCTCTCTCAATTTGATATACCCCCCCAGGGAGAGATCTCTAGAGCTTCTTCCTGCCTATATATACTTTATAAATAGACTTAAAAATAAATCCTTTTATTTAAAACTCTTTTGAGATTACTGTAAATACTCTCTATATCTTTTTGTAATTTTGTAAACAATGACTATAAATTATATAAGTAAGGTTTTAATCAGTTAGAGGAGGGTTAATTTTATTCTCTAAGCTTAGCTTCTCATTAGCTAAAATATCTTAAGTTTTAGTATAAGTTATTAAACTTATTGTATAGCTATATAATTTATTTTCTTTCTCTTTTTTAGTTCTGATCTTTTGTTAAATAGTATATAATTCTCTGAATAGAATTCTTCTTTACTATTATATTACTAATTTTATATAGAGATTTTAAAATATCTTCTCCTATTTATAATAACTTTCCTAAAGAGACTGCTACTTCTTCCTATATTTTTTCTATTAATATTAAGTATATTAAGAAAGTAATTAATAGTATAACTGAGACTGCCGTTAGTAAAGCTATTAGTAATAAGGCTGCTACCTATAATAAAGAATACTTTAATTATAAGGAAGTTAAAAAGAATACTTCCCACTATTTAAAGTATTTAGTAAAATACTTTACGTCCACTTTTAAGTTCTCTATACCTATAGCTAAAAAGCTAAAGAAAGCTACTACCTCTAAAAGCTCTCCCACTGTGAAAGCTACTAAAGTAACTCTAATCTTATTAGATTGCAAATATAAGTATATTAGTAAGGATAATAAAGATAAACTCTATATTTTTTATCTTAGCTACTTCTCTTCTCTTACTGAAGGCTAAAGTTAATTTAGTATTTACTACTAAAGTTTCTATTACTACTATTAATATTATATATCTAGCAGTATTTATAAGCTAGATATAGAAGTAACTATTTACCTCTATATAGAGTTTCTTACTTTATATAATAATAAGATAGTTAGGCTTATAGTAAATATTCCTTCCTAAGGTTTTTAATTTAATTTCTAACTAATATACTTTCAGACTAAGAATACTAAATACTAAAAGCTTTATAATATTATTACTGCTACTTATAATAACTATTATACTTCTACTTTTATTGCTAAAAATAACTTAACTTCTTATATTATCTCTATAATATTAATAGTTCTTATAGTTTCTATTATTATTACTTTATATTTTATAAACTTCTTTATCAGTAATACTAGTAGTATTAGTTTTCTTCCTTTAGCTAAGAGCCTAATTACTAACTTATATTACTTACTTAAGCTCTATCTTTCTATTATACTATAAAGTTGTACTCCTAATATCCTCCTTAAATCTCTTCTTAATATATATAAATAGGTAGCTTATTATAGTAGTCTCTTAGAATAGTAATATAGTTTCTAGTTTTTAGTTTTAAGTTTCAGTTTTAGAGAATTTATCTTTACTTATAAACTTTATATTCTAAATACTTTTTTACTTATAGACTTTAGCTTTAAATTAAGAAATATCCTACTTTTTCACACTTTTAGTCTATTTAATTATAAGCTTATAAAGTCTCTAATTAAGTTATATTCTATACTAATTCTAACTAAGAGAACTTTAATTATATTTCCTTATTCTTCTTAATATTACTAATTTAATTTCACTTAAAGAGGTTCCTTTAGTAATATAAACTAAATTATTTTTAGAATCTCTCAAACTACTATTTAGATAATATTCTTATCAGACTATTTACTATAAGTTATACTAAGGAAGTATAAGTAACTAATAATCTTTTCTTAGAGATCTCTCAATAAAGTTAGTAATTATAAATATCCATATATTTCAGATAAATTTAAAGTTTTATAAGCTTCTTTATTATTAGGCTTACTATTTAAAAGTTATTATATTTAATCTAAATTATTATTAGTATATCTTTAGAGATAGGAAATCTTATTACTTCTAAACTTTCTATAAGTAGTTAGAATTATAATAAAGTTAGTAAATAATTTATAAATAATATCTTTTTAGCTACTAAGAAGAGAGAAAATAATTTTACTTCTATAGTTAATATAGTAACTATAGATTATTTTATAGCTTTCTAAATAATACTACTTCTAAAGAGCTTTATTATAAAACCTTAACAGCTTTTTTAATCTTATATATTATCTCTAAAGTTTATATTAGAGGAAACTACTAAAGTATCTTCTAAGCCTCCAGATTCTATACTATACTTAAGGTATAGATACTAAATCTTATAGATATAGTTAAATACTTAATTTACTGCTTCTTAATATTAAGACTTTAGATTTTAGTTGAAATAAGTTAGTTAACTAGCTGTAAATACTAGATCTAGTTTTATTATTACTACTATATATAGTATAATATCTACTTTCCTCTAGTAGAGGTTAATCTCTTAATATAGAACCTCTCTATTATATAAGAGAAGTTCTAAATATACTATTAGGAAGTAATCTCTCTCTTTAGGCTTAAAGCTTTTTAGTAGGAGTCTATAAATCTTCTCTATATATATAGTTTATGAAATTTATAGCTTTTAAGCTTCTTAATTATATAGTATCTTAATATCTAGAAACTATTATAAGTTCTCTCCTCTCTTAAAGTAATATTATAATTAAAAACCTCTAATAGCCTCCCTTGCGAGACTTTTATATATTTTTTAGGTATATTAGAATATAATTATTAATATAAAAAAAGATTAGAATCTAACTTTTTTATTAGTAGTAATCGTCTCTAGAGATATAAGAAAACTGTAAGTTTCTTAGGTTTTTCTTAAGATATTATTACTAAAAGATAGGTAATTAGTAGAGACTATATAGTATCTTCTAAAACTTCAGAACCTTCCCTTATCTCTTATATTCTAGAGGTATCTTTATATAAATCTCTTTATTAATATCTATATAGATAAAGATATTAACTATATTATATTAAAGAAGCTTAAGGTTAAATTATACTATAATTACTATAAATATCTAAAACAATATTTCTGTAAATATTACTATATAGATATTATATATATCTTTTAGTTACTAATTTCCTTATATTACTAAGTAAGCTTTTAACTTAAGTAGTTACTTATACTTATTAAACTTATATATATAGATCTAGTAGTAACTAAGAATTATTTAACCTCTTATAGTTAGCTTATTAATCTTATTCTATAATCTTAATACCTAGTAGCTTTATAGATATACTTCCTTAACCTCTCTGAAATTCTATATTAGTAGATAAAGATCTTAAAAACTTATATTCTTCTTGATATAGTTTAGATACTCTTCTCTATTTATAAGCTACTAGTAAAATATTAGGAGGGAAAGTAACTCTCGCTAGTATATATCTTAAAAGCTTAAGAATTTAATATTATATATCAGTAGCTAGAATCTTCCTAAAAATATATAAAGTTTCTTTTAGCTTTACTTTAAGCTTTTCAGACTACTTAAAAACAGTAAGTATCTCTATAAATACCTCAGAAGCTTTTTATAAATCCTCTTACTTATCTTATCTAGCAGTCTTTCTACTATATACTCTAAATTATCTATTTTATTAGAATCTTCAGACTAACTAAACTTTAAGTATCTACTAAATATAGTAACTAATCTTATATAAATATTAAGATCTTTATATATTTTATATCGTACTAAAAAAGTAGCTTAAAAAGGGATTTATAATATTATTCTTATTATTCTGGAATATTATTATATCTACCCTCCCACTTTATACTAAATAATAAATACTTCTTAGAGTATTATTATAAAGCTTATAGGTTCTGGGGAGGTTAGTAATATAAACTAGAGCTTAAATTTAGTTTTAGTGAAAGGTAATCTCTCTTAAGATTCTAGTTTCTCTTAAGGATATTAAATACTTATTTACTTAATATTAAGAGTAGTTAAGGAAAATTCTATAACTTTATCTATTTCCTTATTAATATCTTACTTTATAGCTATATCTTTTAATTACTTTATAAGTTTAGTAATTCTCTTCTAGATTTCTTTAAGGTTTATCTAAGAGATTTCTAATATAAAGTTTTTTATGATACTATTAAAGAATTCTCTTTTATTGAAAATTATATCTCTTATTATAAAAACTTTTTTCTGAAGAGAATTCTAAATCCTAAAGAAGTTACTTAGGATATAGCTAACTAGAAATTCTAAGAATATTTTTAGTGTAAACTTCTGGCAGTAATATTACTTAAGTTAAACTTCTTAAGTTATTATATATACTTAGTATTTATATATTCTTAAGGGGGAGAGGCTTTAAGTTACTATATATATATATTTATCCTTCTAGAAGTAATAATAAAATTATTTATATAGTATCTTCCAGCTTGAAGAGGCTGAAAGTATATAATTATAAATATATATAGTAGCTTTTAGAACTTTAGGCTATAGGATAGAAGGAAGAAATATCCTAATTACTATAGATTTTATATATTTTTTCATTACTATTATTATATTTTCTTTCTTACTATTTTAAGTTTAAATATTTAGTATAAAGAGTTTAAACTTAATATCTCTCTCTTAAATTTCTATCTAAATTACTTTATATCTTAAAATCTTATTATTTACCTTAATCTTCTTAACTAACGTTTTATATATAGTTTTTAGGAAGTTAAGAAACTTTCTAATAATATTTAGAAATTTCTCTATCTTTTTTATATAAAAATAGAAGTTCCATACTAAGTCTATTACTTAATTTATAAACCTTTATTATAATCTTCTCCTCTAAGTTAGTATACTATATTACTTCTTTCTAAGCTTTTTATATTATTTAATATATCTTACGTTTTATATATATATTATAATCTATTATATAGACTACTTATAAATATCTAGTTACTTTAATATTTCTTATAGAGGTTAATAAGTAGTTTATTACCTTAAATTCTGAATATTCTAACTTTAAATATTAGAGTTTCTAAGATTTAGTTATTAGCTATCTTTATGAGAATATAGTATATTTATATAGCTTATAAAGCTTAGGAGGTTTATCCTCAGGTAATAGTATTTACTTTATAGATACCTAGAAAGATACCTCTTTAAGAAAATTATATTTTAGTATATATTACTTATTTATAATCTCGAGAGAGTAGAGGTAACTTATATCTACTTTTTAAATATAGTTATTATCTAGATTCTAATCCTATTATAATTTATATTTATAAGATTTCCTAAGTAATACTAAGTTACTTATAAAGTTAGAATATAGTATAATATTAAATAAATATTGTTTTATAGAGGTTTAGAAACTTTATACTATTATCTTTATATTACTATAGCTTTTTATAATAATCTTCTTAGTATTAGCTTAGAGGTAGTTACTTATTATAGCTTCTAAGAGTATTTAAAATTATTTAATATTATTAAAAATATATATTATTAACTTTAAATTTAGAATTATAGATCTTATAAGAATATAGAGTTTATTTAAGATTATTAGGATTATAGTAGTTTTTCTATAAGAGTATATATATAACTAGAACCTTAAAATCAAATTTATAATCTTTTTTATATATTTTATGAATTCTTTATTGATTTTATCTTTTTATCTATAACCCTCTGAATATTTAAGTTAAGCTTCCAGGTGGAGTATTTAAGCTACTTATTAATATACAAGTATCTTAAGAGAGAGTATTACAGCTAGTATATCTTATAGCTAAAGCTTCCCTTTAACTTATAGTTTTTATTATTATTAGATTCTTATTTATAGTGCTTACTTATATATTAATTAGAAGTTTTTCTATCTTATTAAGTTTAGCTTTAACTTTAGCTTCTTAATATAGTAGGGAAACTCTCTTAAGTTTCTTTATTATCATTAGAAATATCTATAAAGCTAAAAGTCCTTTTTATAGGTTTATTTTAAGTTAAAATAATATCTAATTCTAGAGAGAAAAGCTAAATATAATTTATAAATTTAGCTACTATTAGAATACTATTATAAGCCTTCAGGGAGACTGAAACTAAATATAAGAAAGTTTATAATTTTATACAGCTGCCTCTTAGTCCTCTAGTATATTCTGGAAACTAAATTAAGAGTTTATAAGAATTTACTATTTTTATATTAAGATATTTATAGATTATTTTCTTCTAATAAGTAACTTAAGCTTCTATATTAATTCGTAAGTCTAGTTTCTTTCTTATAAATTTAGTAAAAGTTACTATATATTCTGTAATTACTTCTATCTGTCTCTTAATCTTACTATAATCTATATAGCTTTTAAGCTTAAATAATTAGATATTAAAGCCTCCTATAATATTATAAGAATATTTTAAGAAGTTAGGAGAGATAGTATCTCTAATATACTTTAATATTACCTATATTCTTTTTATTCTCTTATAATATATCTTTATCTAAAAACTATATTTAGAATATATTTTCTTATATAAAGTTATATTTTTAGTTAAAAGATACTTAAGAACTATAATCTGTGGAATATTACTTCCTATACTCAGAATTATTATATTATCTTCCTCTTTAGAGGTTATAATTTAAGATAGATCTAGAGTATATATAGAGTATCTGGGTTTTAATAGGTAATTAGAGATCTCTGGAATTACTAGTTTAGTAGTAAGCTATTTATATTTAGTATTTAAGATACTTAGAATTACTTTATTATAGGTCTTAGAGTTTATAAGATCCTAAAAGCTATAGGAATAATATAGAGATTTAATTTAGTTAATCTAGAGGATTAAGTCTTTAAAGCTACTTAGAATAATCTTTCTAGCAGAAGTAGATATTACTTCTTAGGTTCTTAAGAGATTTCAAATAATTATAAAATAGCTAGTATAGTATATAAGACTCTTAATTATCAAATTAATTATATTATATTATCTAGACTGAAAATAGTATATAAGGCTATAGATATACTATATATCTCTCGGGAGTATATAAATATACTTCTGTGAGGTATATACTGGAGGTATATCTCTCTTAATCTGACAGTAAGCCTCTATAAAGTTATAAATAATATATTTCAATTTATTACTAGTATTACTAATAAGAAATAGTAACTAGCAAATTAACAAAAATTTTAAATTAAAAGATATTTATTAAAGTTTCATTAAAATGATTTCTATCTAATAGTTATAATTTATCTAATCAAGATATATACCTCTTAAGCTGCAGCTTCTAGAGAGATATCCGTAATTAAAATATAATAAAGTTATATTAACTATAAATATTCTTCCAATCTAATTCCCCAAATATATCTTCCTCCCCAGACCCTATTAATAGTTTTTATAAGAATAAAACTAATAATAATATTCCCCTAAGCTAATATTAATAAGTATAAGAAAGTATTAAGATATATAAAAGTAAAACTACCAGTGAAAATACACTAAACAATTATACCTTAATAATAAGGTAATAATATCAAACCTCAAACTAATATTAATAATATCCAACTTAATAATACCTTTATCTACTATTATATATTTCTATAAAACGAATAAGATATTTACTTTCATAAAATATAAATATCCTTTTCTAATAGCTTTAAAGAATAGAATTAAGATTATTTTAGTAATACAGAAAACGTAGGAATATAAGCTCTTAAAAACTACCTTATAGCAAGATGTTTATACTTCCCTATAAATAAGAAAGTAATAAAAACGATGCTAGTATAAATTCTTAATAGAAAGATACTAATAAGATAAATAATGGAAAATATTAATTAAAACTAATAGATATATTTAGCCTTTAGGTAAAAGATTGCGAAAAACCCCAACTTTATTAATAGCCTTCTAAAGATAAGGGGATTTATTCCTATAAGATAATAACCATCTACATCCAGAAACTTAATAATAGAGATAACCACTTTAAAATTAATATTAGTTAATATTAGTGATAAAAGTAATATCAATATTAAATCTATAACTAATAAAGCCAGACACTTATATAAATATTAACTTACTAAGACCTAAAGAAATAACAAGTATTACTAATAAGAAAGAAATATATCTAAAGCTAGTTAAACCCCCAAGACTTTCTACCTACCTTAGAGGAAAATATCAGTTAATATTAAAATACTATATTCTATTTAACTAACCTCACAAAACAAGTTAAATTATCATTCAGCAAGGTATATAGAATATACAATAAATACACCAGAAAGATGTATAATATCTTTAAAAACGATATATATATATTTATTGCTAAATATATTAATTATAATAGTAACTAAAATATAGCAGGAGGAGTATTTAATAATATACTAATAGAATAAATATATTTATACTATAATATATCAATTTTACCAATTTAAAATAACCACTTAATTACCCAAATAGCTACAATAATCAAAGAAAAATTTAAAATATCCATAATCTACTTTAACTACCACAGAAAATAGAAAAGTATAAACCTTAGAACCTCTACTAAAAACCATACGTATACTAATATATTTAAGGTATTCAGAGTAATAATAACGTAAATTAACCTCCTTTAATATATTTATCTAAATCTATAAGATTTACAGAAGAACGTTAATAAGAAGATATAGATAACTATATACCAGATATATAATATAATTCATATATTCCATAATACTTTTAAGAAAGCTAAACTAACTATTAGTAAACTATATAAAGAGATAATAAAAATACTTAAAAGCTAAAAGTAATAGTAAAAATAAAACGATATTTATATTATAAACTATAATCAATTTCTTGCGGAATATATATATGACAGCCAAAAGTAAAACCAATAATTTAACCACCTATAACCAACTTATCCGCAATATATATAAAATAATATTATTACCTTAAAATAACCCCATAAAAAGATACAAAAAGGAAATATACAAAACAAATACTAAATATACTTAAAACCAGCAGATAAATACTAGTTAATAAAGTATACCCCAAAGAAGCGTAAGGTAGCCACCCTATAGTTTAAATAGATATTTATTATTAATATAGTATTAACAGAAATAATTATAATGTATCTTAATAATGTAACTCCGACGAAGGAGATCATAAAAGAGATACTTAATAATATAAATAAAAGTATTAGAGAATAACTTTACAGTTATCTATTTTATTATAGTAGATAGTAAGAAAGGGCTATTAACCTTATAAAACTTATGGAAATTCTTTAAGACCGCACTTTTTATTATTTAATAACTACTAGTAAATTAGAAATCTTTCTAACCTTATAATACTCCGAAATTATTTTTAAAAGTATTCTCCCAAATATTAAAGTAGGTAAACCCTCTACTGAAAATATATAATAAGTTAAAGCTTTCCAGAGAATCCTTCCTAATATCTCTCTAAAAAGAATAACCCCAAACATAAATATTAAGTTTAGAAATAAAGAAGATTTCATAAATCTTAATATAACTAAAATATCTATATTCTTTAGAAATATTAACTTTAATATTATACCTACAGCTATACTATTTCTATTAAATCTCCCTAATATAAATTACCTTTAAGCTTACCTTAGTAATCTTTATAATAGAATTGAGTAAGCAGAAATATTACTATTTATAGAAAAATATAATAAGTATCTATAATTCTTCATATAGAAAAGTTCCTATAGTAAAGTTATTAACTTCTTTATAAAAATAGAAATATAGTAACTTTATATAGAATTCAGCCACCTTAGTATCTATAAGTTAAATACCATACTTAAGAAAGTAAGTAAAACTATAATAACTAATAAAGTTAAGGTAAATATAGAAAACTACTTTTAATATTAAATGAATAGTAAAATACTATACTAATATAAATTTAACCTTAAAAATAACTATAAATATAATATAAAGATTATTATCAATATTATTTACCTTAATAGCAATAAGCTTATACTAAATACTATTAATATCTCTAAAGTATTCACAGCTATATAGTTTATAGAAAATATCTCTACAGAGAATATATAATATATACTAGAAGTATATTAAATTAATATTCACTAGAAACTCCTAGAGAGAATTATTATTAATATAAGATATAACTTTACAGCTAAAAGCTTTAAGAAAGAAGCTAATAGTATAAAACGCAAGATTAAAATCATACTAGTTAAAGTATATAATAATATTAGTAAGATGAAATATTGCTATATTTCTCTACGGAAGGTATACAAAATTATTTGAAATATAATACCGGAAATTAACAGAGAGAAAATATTATTAAATATCATTCAGATAGTAAATAATATAAGTAACTCAAATAACCTTATATTTACTCTACTAATTTTTAATATATACTTACACCTTAACCTAATATTACCAGTATCCCTAAATATTATATAATATATAATAGCTATTCAGAAGGTATTAAAAAGGTATATATAATTTATATTTAGAAATAAGTTTCTAATACTCTAAATATATATAATAATCTTTCTACCACTTGAGTTTACCACATATTATTATAATTAAAAATATATATCTATTATAAATAATAACAATAATTAAACTATTTAGACTTATTTCAATTAACAGCAAAATATACATTATAAAGATCGATAGTAAAGCCAGTACCTTCAGATTAATAACAATTAAGCTATATTATTAACTGTATACTAAAAAGATAAGAAACCAGAAACTATATAATAATTAGCTACTAAATAAATATCCGGAAGAGAAAATATTAATAGTAATATTAAATAAGAAGTAACTAAAATAATAAAAGTAACTATATAGAAATATAACCTTTATTTTAGAAGCTAACTTTATAAATAATATTTACTATAATATCTATCTATAATAAAAAAACAGACGTACTTACTAAAGCTATTAATCCTTACTAATATAGCCATATTTGAACTCCAGGGAAGCTATTTCAGAAATTATATACTATAAAGTAGAAAACTCTACTAGCAAAAAGCATACTCCACCTTAAACACTTTAATACGCAAAAACATAACGTCATAAAAATTTTCAGCCTCCACTTTATTAACAAAATTAAAGATATAGATAATAATCTATATAAAAAGTTACAGTTAATTATTAAAAGCTTTAATAATTAGGGAAAAACTAATGTCCTCACGCAGTTACTAATAATCTAATAGATTAACTATAATCTAATATTAGTATTATTAATAATCCTTAAAGAGGTAACTTCTATAGAAATCTACCTCTAAAATATTACCTAAGTATATATATAAGCAGAAATAATACTAGATAACGTTATACTAGTAAAGCTACCTATAAGTCTATATAGCTTATATCCAGAGGATACTTTTATTATTATATTTTAACTATTATATAGCCTCGCGGAGTCAGATATCTATTAATATATAATACACTTCAGCTTCTATAAATACCTTCTATTTAATAGAAACCTTATTATATAACTCTTACCTTATAATCTCTAGACTTAATAATCTACATTTTAGCATTATAAGTATATACATAGATAGTATCCCTAAGCTCTACTTACCTAAGTTTAATAATAAGAAAGAGGAAAAACTCCAGGAAGTAGGATTTACAGCTAAACTAAAATTAATACTTTTATAATATAAATTCCTTATATTAAATAGAGATATAATTACCCTAAAGAATAACAGTAATATCACCCTCACCTAAAAAGTATAAGGTAAGAAAGTCTAACTTATCAATTATATATCTAAAACCATAAAGTTAATATATATTAAATAGGCGGTATAAGAAGTATTTATAACCTTTGTGTATTAACCAGAGGTATACTTTAACCTCTTCATTACAGCCTAATATTAAAATCTAATATCAGAAAATATTAAGAAACTTAACAAACACCTAATATAGTAGATAAATAACCCTAAAAGAAACTTAATATCTATCTCCACTAATCTTAAAGTAAAAAAACTATATATTCCTATTTAGTTACTTTTACTTTATACCTATAGTAGTATCTACGCTCTTTACCCTATATATAGTTCTAACTATAAATTATATCCTGAAACAGTATTTATACTAATACCAGCTTGCAACTGGTTTAAACGGTAATGAAATTACTTATTATTATAGATAATTATACCTCCGGTTGTAATATTCAACCCTATGGTAGAGGAAGATCTTTTAGTAATAATTAGCGAAAGCCTCAGTAAGGCTACAGTTTAACGTATATAGCTAAAAGTAACAATAAAGGTTATAAAGTTAATAATCTTTATAAACCTATTTAAAATAGAATAAAATAGAGGGTTTATAGAAGCTAAATATTCTATAATTTATTATTCTTCTATATTTAAACTATCCTCAGTATTTTATAATAAAACTAACATTCGCCTCAAATCTGTATAATTAACTATAACTTAGGGAATATAATAGCGGAAACTAAATATTCTATTATAACTTTTATAACTGGGGATATTAATATCTTCTATAGAGCCTAACTAATACTATAAGTACTAATATTGATAGATAGACTCTAAATATTCAGAGAAAAGTCGTCTGGCTATTCTGTAATATACTATATTAAGCTAATAATTTCGGAGACTAATTATTAATTAGATAGTATTCTAATATTAATATACTATATTAGTTACCAGATACCTTAGAATATTCTAGTGTTATAATTAACGGAGTTTTGAATATTATATAATTACACTAAATATATTTATATTTATAATATTATTACTTATATATTAGGTATACTGAATTAAAATATTAAGATTATTTACTAACAAAGTAGACTAGATTCTATTATACTTATATAAAGATTATAAATTAGCTTATATTAATAGTGGAAAACTTTCATTTTAGTAGTGGAAAGCTTTTATATTAGGAATGTAAAATTTTATCTTAGGGGTAAGTAGGATATAATAAGGATATTGAGGTTACGGATATTAAGGTTATAATAAGTATTTAAAAAGAATAGCTATAGTTAGTAATAATTAAATTTCTTAAGATATTTAAATTATATATAGATAGTATAAGGATATAAAGGCGTAAGAGCGTGAGGATATAAGGGCGTAAGGGCGTAAAATTAATATAGAAGAAGTTATTAGTTATTTATTATCTGCAAAAAGGTTAATGCGAAGTGGATATACTAACTATAGCTGCAAGAGATTCAGACTTAGATTAACTTGAGGCTAGCTATAGTAGTTAGCAGGAGGATAGAAAGGCTAAAGTTATACTTTAGGAGGTAATATATCCACTAATATTTGCAATAGAAAGTAAGCTATTAGCCTCTCCCCTATATATTCTTATTAATGAATTCTTTACTAATAATAATAATATTATTATTCCAGCTTAAATTTATTATTATTTTAGAGATATAAAATATTAGTAAGAATAATAATATCTTCAGACTTAGAAATAATATTATTTACTTCTTCTCTACAAAATTAAAAAAGTTATATATTATATATTAGTATCCAAGGTCTATAATATAACCATAAAAGTTAATATAAATATATAATATTCACTACCCTTAGGTAAAAACTAAATACCTCAAGATACTAATAATACTAATAGTAATCTATATTAACTTCTACTTTCTCTATAAATACCTTATTAAACTAAATGCTATAAAAGAAAAGTAACCTATAATTAATATTATAATACTGCAACAATTATATAAAAGAGGGAAAATCTTCAAGATCCAATAGATCAACAACAAAAATAACCTCACCGACAGTATAACCAAAACATCCAACAACCAAGCCCTTAAACTTAAAGTATTTATCACCATAAATAAAGCAAGAATAAAAGTAGAAAGATAGGTTATAAAAGCCACGGAAGGTAATAAAAGAAAAATATAAAAGTAAAGAGAATAAAAAAGAAGGCAGAAAAAATAAACGGAGGATATTACTACTGAAGGACCTTAAGGTATCCAAATAACAATAATCAAAAAGCGCACTTTTATAGATAAATGCTATTTTGCAGCATTTAGGTAGTTTTTAATATACCCAAAAAAATATATAACGGGAGGCTTTTTTGTATTTTACGCTATTTTTACATTTAACACTAGTTTTTATATTTAACGCTATTTCTTATATTTCATACTATTTTTTGCGTTTAACGCTACTTTTGCATTTTACGTTATTTTTACATTTTACGCTGTTTTGCACTTTTACCACAAAAGAGAATATTACTAATATCAGGTTAACTAGATACCAATATAGCTAAAGCTATAGAGGTGGGTAACTTACCAGTTAACCTACTTATCTAAACTAATTAGATAAGAGGAATTACCCTATAGATTAATCTTAATAGCATACAGTATATATACATACACTATAATGTAGATTTAAATGTAAAGAATTAGAAACCACTAGTTACAACTAAGTTATAATAAATCGATCAATTACAAACATTTACTAGTTATAAACCAATATATATTTTCAGAATTATCTATATATTAGATAGGGATTTTTAACTAACTTTATATATTAGTTAGTATTTATTTATCTGCAACTTTATCTGGGGGAATATATTATAATAATTTAGGTTTATAAATTACTATTTTAGATTATATAATTTACTTATATAAGGTATTTCTTATGTAAGATATATTTATAAATCTATATATTAGATAGTATTACTCTACAGATAGCATTTCACACAAATAAGCCTTTACCTACCTATATCTATAAACCTGACGATATAGTTCACTATATATATCTAAGTAGCAGCCCTTAAGTATAGAGATATATATAAAGGTAATAATATTATTTCTAAGTTTATTACTAATAGTAATACTTTTGGTAAGAATATAGATTATTTCTTAATTTGGAGGATTCTGGTAACTTTACCTCTATTTAAGGTAATAAGTTTTTTACTATACAATAATATTAAAAATAATTCTGAGATAGCTTCAGTAAAGTTTTTTCTTCTTAAGGTTAATCTATATTCCATACTATACTATAATATTCGTATTAATATTAACTTCTAGTGGAACCTTAAGGTTATTATTATTAAGGTTATTACTATTTTTATATTTATAAGGAAGGTTTAGTATACTGCTGCAAAATATATCTTAAGGTTAGCAGTTAACTTATATTTATTAAAAAAGATATACTTCTACTTAATGATATACCTTATAAACTAATTACTAAATTTACTATTTATATAGTATTTTTAATTAGCATAGCTATATATAGGTATTTAAGGTAGATAATAGCCACTTAGACCGTAGAATTATCTATATGTAGAAAGACTATTATAGCCTTAAGGGTTACCTTGAGGTAAGCTATATATATATTTATTTAAGGTTAGTTTCTAGCTACTCTTTAGTAGGTATCTTAATTTTCTTTTATATATTATATCTTTTAAATTAATATAGTATTACTTTTAGTAAACTATAACTAATTATAAAGTTTCTAAAAGATTACTCTAAAGTAAAAGAGGGCTAACTGGTATTTTAGTATACTATAGTATATATTTATAAGCTGGAGGTAGAGGGTATTATTTATTTAAATATTAGCTGGAAAGACTTTTTGGATATGTATAAGCTTTAATATAAGAAGCTTAAGAGCCTTCTTTCTGCTGTTTTTAGAGCTTTCAGTTATAATACTTTAAAAGGTAGTATTATATTAGTGAGAGATATAAAGTTATTTATTCTTATTATTTTTAAACTTACCTTTAATGTTTTAGATTATTCAGTGAAACTGAAGGTTAATATTTAAATTACTTAAATAGTTGTTAGTTTAACTATTCGGTTTAACTATCGTGCGCCACTGGGCTACTTTGTGGCCCATCACGCTATAGCTACGTTAGGTAAATAGTTAGCCTATATAGCCCGCACAGCCTATATAGCCATACGGCCACGTCACCTCTAAGGTCTACTTACGTGGCTGTACGCGCCACGTAAGCGTAGTAATAATAACAAACAACAATTTACCAGAATACCAGTTTGCATCCGCATAGTGAAGGCTACGTGTGGCGTGCAATTACCCCTAATAGGTAAACTAATACTAATTAGTAGTTAACCTAACTATTACCACTATACCGCAGATCAGTAAGATCTATTATATTAGAAGAAGTAATTGCAAAACCCTATACCTAAGATCTATATAAGGTAAAAGAATTATAGTAGTTATTTGTTACTTAGATACTTCTAGATTTATAGATATTTCTGAATTATATACTAATATTTACTTTCTAAGATCATAGAGAAGGTAATTATTCTTATACTCTTAGTGTTTACTAAACAGAGTACGTTTAGTAAGTATAATAATTTATTTAAGTTTTATAATTCTCACTATTTAGATACTAGATTTTGCAGCTTTAGTATTATTCGATATATAAGGAGTTTATATAGCCTTATAGTCTCTCGAAACTTTAAATATTTCCCTATATATATAACTTAGATAATAGCTTTCTTCTATAGTCCTTACGGCTAAAAGAGAATTATATAATAATAATCTTCTTCTATAGCTATTATAACTTCAAGAGAGCTATATAATAAAAGCCTTCTCTTATAGCCTCTAATAGTAATAATCTTAGAGACTGCCAGAGGATATATAATATTGCTAACCTTTTAAGTTAATAACTCCCTTATAGCCTTATAGCCGTACAGCCTTATAGCTTTATAGCTTATAGTATTACCCCTCTCTTAAGGTAATACTATAGGCTTTATAATTCTATAGCCTTAAAACCTTATACTCTATAGCCCTATAGCTATATAGCTATATAACTATATATCTATCTAACTATATAGCTGTATAACTATATAACTATATAGCTATATAACTATATAGCTATATAGCTGTATAACTATATAGCTATATAGCTATATAACTATATAGCTGTATAGCCTCTATAGCTTTATAGCTTTCTAACTATATAGTTTTAAGTTTTAAATAAAGTTTTATATTCCTTTAATCTCTAATATTTACTAAAAGAGATTCCAGTAATCAGTATAACTACTATAATTATATAGAGGAATAGATAGATAATAGATTTAGTAGTAAAAGGAAAGTATCGAAAAAGATAGTTCTTAGTAGTTAGCTATTAAGGTTTTTTTATATTAATATAATATTACTATAGTATAAAGAAAAGCTGTAAGTATTAATTTAACTATTTAGTTTAACTATTATAAGCTACTAGGTTACCTTATAGCCTACTATACTATAGTTATATTAGGTAAATAGTTAGCCTATATAGCCTGCATAGTCTATATAACTATACAGGCTACGTAGCCTCTAAGGTCTACTTACGTAGCTATATACGCCACGTAAGTATAGTAATAATAATAATAACGATTTACCAGAATACCAGTTTGTATCTATACAGCGAAAGCTATATACAGTATATAATTACCCCTAATAGATAAACTAATAATTATTAAAGTAAAACTTAGGAGTATTATTTTTAGATATAATTAAAAAGAGTTTTACCTATATATACTGTAAGATACTAAACTTAAAGTAGTAATTATAAAAAATATAAACTTTTAACTTAAGGATATTATAAAGGCTTCCAGTATATCTTATATTTATATTATATAACTTTATGGGATTTATAGTATATTAAGAAGATATATTATTAAAAGAGGTAGTAATAGTATTATATTAGGAATATTAATTATACCTAAGCTAGATTTAGTTATTATTTAAGTAGTTCTTCTTTCATTAGAGAAACTTTAAAATAGAGCACTAGAATACTAATAAAGCTAATAGCTATAAGAGATATAGACTTCTTATTTTACACTATATATATATATAAGCTATTTAATCTAACTATAGGTATTTTATCTTAATTCTTTATAGTAAGGGCTCTATTAGTATTATATTTTTAATTTTAGGTTAAATACTACGGAGAAGTAAAGTAAAGTTTAACTTAATTATTAAAAGATTATTAATTTACTCTATTAGTTTACCTATCAGAGGTAATCGCACACTATATATAGTTTCGTAAGTGTAGATATAAACTAGTCTGGTAAATTATTATTATTATTCCTAGGTTACGTAGCTGGAGGCTTTATATATAGAAGAAGCTATATAGCTATATAGCTATATAGCCACACTAGCTATATAGCCTATATAACTATATAGGCTAACTATTTACCTAATATAACTATAATATAGTTAGCTATAAAGTAGCCTAGCGGCTATAATAGTTAAACTAAATAGTTAAACTAACACTAGTAACTCTTCTTTATATTATAGTAATATTATCTAAATATAAGAAGCCTAAATAGCTAACTACTAAAAACTATATTTTTTAATACCCTTCTTTTATTACTAAACCTATTGCTTATCTATCCCTCTATATAATTATAGTGGTTATATTAATTGCTGGAATCTCTTTAAGTAAACGTCGGAGATCGTAGGAGTGTAGGGCTCTGTTTGAAACTTGAGGCTATAAGGCTATAAGTATAAGGAACCTAGTTATTCTATAGTCAGTTTTTAGCGTGGAAGGCTACGGGTGTAACAGAAGCTATAAATAGGAATCAGGAATATAAAGTAGTAGGATATATAATAGGCATTTTATATTTAATACTATATATAGAAGGTAAGCTTCCTACTTACATATTTATATAATATAATCTTAATAGAAATATTCCATATTCTTATAGCTATTTATTCTATATTTATTACTAGAGTTTAAGTTATTATATCTATTTTACTATAGTTTCATAATAGTTTCCTGGAATTCTCTAGAATTAGATTTCCTGGAGAAATCCCTGGGAAATCCCCGGAATTTCTATAGGAAATCCCTAGTATTACTCTATAATATTCCTCCTTACTGAAGTAATATTTACTTTATTTTAGTGTTATTTTATAGCTTTTTATTAGTTATATAATATTTAATTCCTATAAGATCTTTAATATATTCAAATAATAATCTTACTAATAGTTCTATAAGATTATTAGTAATATTATTAGTAGTTTTCATATACTTAAAGATTATCTTATTTCAGCCTACTATGTTTCTTATAAAGTAGTTATAGATTTTAATATATTTAGCCTAATTATTTAAACTTTATTCCTTTATAAGGATAATTAATTTAGTATTATCGATCTATATTAATAAAAACTTAGTAATTATCTCTTCTAGTTTACTAAGTAAGTTTTAGATCTATATAACCTCTAAAGCTATGTTAAATTCTATATAGTATTTAGCTTCTATAGATAATTTTATTATAACTATTTAGTAATAAGATCTTTATAAAAATAACCTTCTAGCTATAAAGAATATCTATCTAGTTATTAACCCTAATATAGTCTTATAATTAGTATAGTTATTATCTATATAACTATTAAGTTCCAGGGTATTATCTTTATTATTTTTTATAATATAGTTAATATAATATTTACTTTATATTTTAGTATACTAAAGAAGAAATAATACTTCCTTTTTATAGAATTCTCCAGAATAATGTAAGAACTTTACCTAAAATCTATAACTAAATAATAAATTTAGTTATATTATCTAAGTGGTAAACTGAAGCTTTCCTAATACTTAGTACTATTACTATTATAATATCTTATTAATTGGATTTTCTACTAGAATAATAAAGTTCCAGACTTTAGATTTTATTAGAGTAGTAATTAGGTGGAAAGACTTCCTAAATTCCTTAAATATCTCCTTTAAGTAACTTTCCTGTAAGATTATTATCTTATTCTTATTAAAACTTAGGTAGATATCTAAAAAGAAGTCTAGTACTTCGAAATTATTAATCTTAATATTGTATTGGATTTATAAGAAAACTATAGTAATATCTGTAAGAGTGTAGCTAAAAGCCTAAGTAAGGAAAGAGAAAGCAGCAAAAGGTAGGTTTCCGTAGGTTGTAAGATTCTAACTTAGTAGGCTAACTAGTAGTAACTATAAGAGGCTTTTATCCTATAGTAGCCTTAGGCTCTATTAGTCACGTAATTCTTGCTATCCCGACTCTCTATATAGACTATAGGGAACTATATCCTTATAATTATCCCCTCCTTCAGAAACTTTAGCCCCCAAGGCCTATAAATACTATATAGCTGTATGTTTTTAATATATAACTTCACTATATATTTACCGACGGTTTGGATATTGAATATAAAATAACAGATAAATAACAGTTAAAAAACAGTTGAAACAGTTAAAATAACAGTCAAAATAACAGTTAAAAAACAGTTAAAAGAATAGTTAAAATAATAGTTGAAAATAACAGTTGAAAATAATAGTTAAAATAGTTAAAATAAATTATCCTACAACTGATCAGACTATAAAGCTCCTAATAGTAGATCAGACTGATTAGGGTAAAAAATTAATTTTTTAGATACTACTAAGATGTCTAACCTTATTCTATTATACTAGAGGCTTTATAAAACCTCTCTAGCAGTAGGATACTAGTATATATATTAATAATATAACTCTTTAGGTAACCTAAGGTGTCTAACTTCTTCCTATTATACTAGAGGCTTTATGAAGCCTCTCTAACAGTAGAATACTAATATATATACTAACAATATTATTATACTGTAGTATCAACCCTAAGGGCCCCCTTAGAATGCCCTTAGTGTAGCTTTAGTATAGCCTTAGTAATACTCTCAGTATAATATATATACTAATACTTATTAAACTTCAGATACTGTAAATATCTCTATATTCCAGCTTTAGTAAAGAGAAGGTAGCTATATAAGTTCTTGAAGTCTCTTATTAATATAATATATATACTAATATTATAGCTTTAGTGAGGATCCCCTCAGGATACCCTCAGTATATCCTTAATAATACTTTCTGTATAGTAAAAACTTACTAGATACCCTCTTTAACTATATTTTATATAGATCTTATTATAGTAGTAAGTAGCTATAATATAGCCTTACTTACTATATATTTTATATATAGATATAAGTATAGGTTAGCTCCTAAGGTAAGGTTTCTTAGCTAGAGACTTATTACTAGCCTTATAGTATATATACACTAAGCTAGTAGTATTATTATATTTAGTAATTCTCTCCTAAGTACTACTGGAAGCTTAATAGAGCTGTAATATCTCCCAGAGATACTTAGCTGCTAGGACCACAGCCTTTAGTTACCAGTTATTAAACTTCTGGCGTTATAAATACCTCTATACTTTAGCCTTAAGGTAATAAAAGAAGGTAAATATATAAAGCCTAAATATCTCTAATCTAAAGATCCCTAGAAACCTATAGATTACTAACTATTTAATATAAAACTTTAGTAGTAACTAGCTTTTATATTATAGAGTATAAAGTATACTATAGAGGTATAGCTTTTATAGAGTAAGGTTAGTTAATAGGCAGTAAGTAAATACTATAAAATTAACTTATAAAGAGTCTAGTAAGGTATATTAGTAGTTATACTATAATATCTAGAGGTTATATAATAATTTCATTATAGTCTACTAAATCTTCTATACCTCTAAAGCTTCTAGCTGTAAAGTATAGCTATCTTAAATTACTATTAGGTAATCCTTAATTTTATATAGAGTAGTATCCTTATGAAGGAGACTGTAGAGGTAGCTAAGAGGTTTTAAATAATCTTAATATTTATAAGCTACTGGGAAGGCTATTAATAACGTTAAGCTTAGTAATAGTATACCGCTAGAAAGACATTTAGCTATAACCTCTATAAATAAAAATTATTATTTAAGAAGGTATATAAGTATTATTATAGTTACTATATTACTTAAGTTACTAGCGGCTGGATTACTTACTTTAGCTACTTATATTAATACAGCTGGTGTAAGGGTTACTGTATATTCACTAGGTGACTTGCCAGAGGGTATATTTTCGGAAAGTATGTTTTTAGAGGCTGTAATTTAGGGTATTATTATTCTTGATATAGTTGCGGATATAGATACTAACTATTCGGCGACTATTTATTATAATAAAGTTATTACTGAAACTCCAGTTTTACCTCCTTATAGAGATAGAAGTTGAAAGATTATAAGAGTATAACTAAAAGCCTAAGTAAGGAAAGGAAAAGTAGCAAAAAGTAGGTCTCTATAAGTTATAAGATTTCAACTTAGTAAGCTAACTAATAGTAGCTATAAGAAGCTTTTATCCTATAGTAACCTCAGACTTTATTAATTATATAGTTCTAACTATCCTAGCTCTCTATATAAGCTATAGGGAACTATATTCTTACAACATTATTACCTAATTTTATAATTAGTATACTATTAATATAAATAACTATTATAACCTTTAGTTTAATACAATAGTAAGTAATATTATCTAATAGTAAAACCTTAAAATCTATTTATATTAGAATTTCCTTAAGTCTCTACTACTATTCTTAATTTCTCTATGTAAATTATATAGTATTTATTATAATTAGATAATTCAGGTTAGATTTATAATATATTTTATAATTGTAATATAATAGGATCATCTTAAGTTTATAAAATAAATATTAAGAAGTGGAAATACTTATATATAAACCCCCCAGACGAAGCTTCGCGCCCCTAATACGAAAGTTTTCCGCCACTAAAATGAAAGTTTTCCGCTACTAATATAAGCTAACTTATAATCTCTATATAAACGTAGTGGAACTCAGCCTACTTTTATTAGCGAATAATCTTAATATTTTAATTAAGTATAGCTAATATATAAATAATAATAGTGTAAATATAGATATATTTAGTATAGCTATATAGTATCTAAAACCCTATTAATTATTATACTATAATATTCTAAAGTATCTGGTAACTAATATAATATATTAATATTAGGATACTGTCTAATTAATAACTAATCTCTAAAATTATTAGCTTAATATAGTATATTATAAAATAGCTAGATAAGTTTCTTTTGAATTTCTAGAGTCTACCTTTTAATATTAATACTTATAATATTATATAAACCCCCTTAAAGATATTAATATCTCTAATTATAGAAGTTATAATAGAATATATAGTTTCTACT
This sequence comes from Colletotrichum lindemuthianum, assembly GCA_001693025.2. NCBI lineage: Eukaryota > Fungi > Ascomycota > Sordariomycetes > Glomerellales > Glomerellaceae > Colletotrichum > Colletotrichum lindemuthianum. The sequence goes on along the minus strand of MASP02000101.1, from coordinate 147,507 downwards.
ATTATATTCCTCTGGTTACAGATAGTTATATAGATTTAAGAAGAATTTCAGTTTTATTATAAAGAATATAGAAAAATAATAAATTATAGAATACTTAACTTTTATAAGCTTTCTATTTTATCTTATCTTTAAGAAGTTTATAAAGATTCTTAATTCTATAATCTTAGTAGTTACTTTTAGCTATATATAATAAGTTTTAGCCTCACTAAGACTTTCACTATATAAATTATTACTATAAGGTTTTTCTCTACTATAGGGTTAAATATTATAACCGGAAGTATAATTATTTATAATAATAAGTAATTTTATTACTATTTAAACTAGTTGTAAGTGTTATATATAGATACCTCAGGATCTTAATAGTGAGGGATATATTACTATCTGGAGGAAATATCTAGAATATTATTATCTAGATTAACTTAAGTAACTTTAGCTATTAAAGTTTCTAGGAAATCTCCTTATATTCCTTATAATTTAAGGGAATTATAATCTAAGGAATTATCTGGATTTCTATATATAATCTCTATAAAAATATATAGAAACCCTCTGGATATTCTGGAGTATTATTTAGAATTAATCCTTATAATTCCTTAGAGAATATTTATATAAAGAGAAACTATCTCTCTAAGATTCTATAGAAAAGAGATATCCTTATTCTCCTAGATATTATCTATATATAACTATAATAAATAGTAATATAACTTACTTTCTATATTATTAAGTTATTAGTTTACTTAGTAAATTACTAATAATCTACTAAGAAATATATAAATTAATAATTATCTTTCAGTTTTAGAAGCTTATAAAATTCAGAATCTATAATTTACCTAGAAAGCTATTACTATTCCCTAATAATTACTAGTAAATATCTATAATATTATTCTTTTATAATCTTAATTATATTATTGCTCTAGTTTTACTTAATCTTTTTCTAAGTAAATTAAATAATTATAACTTATTAATTTAATCTTCCAGATTTTTAATTTTTTCTCTCTATAAACTATTATATTATTCTTAAAGTCCTGAGACTTAGATTATAAGGATATTCTATACTAATAACTTCCTATATCTTTCCTAATATCTAAATTCACTAAGAAACTAGGTTTTTTTAATAATTAAATAAACTTATGAACTAAAATCTAAATTATTAATATATTTAGATAAATCTATAGAATAATAGAATTCCCTTTAAAATAGTTAATTCTACTAATAATATAAAAGACACTTCTAGACTCTCTAAAAGGAGAAAATATAATACTCTAAGAGGATATAGAAAATAATAAAATTAACTAACTCCTACCTAGGAGACTTAGGTAGAATATTTAATATTTCCTCCTTTAGTAGATATACTAAATTTAATAATATTCTCCCAGAATCTATATATTAATTTAAGTTACTTTCTAATCTAGACTAACTAGATAACTAACTTAAGGAAGAAACTTCTAAAAGAAATTAGGAAATAATCTAGAGATCTAATAGTATCCCACTAGGAAACTAGACATTTATCAAATAAATTATGGAGAATACCTAGAAGATAACTAAACTATTTCCCCTAAAAAACTATAGAAACTATAAAATATAGAAGAGATAATAGAGAAAGCTGGTAACTAACTTATTAAATTAGTTAAATATAAATAACTATTTTAGTAAGCTTCTTATTCTAAATTCTCCCTTCTAGGAGGAAACTACTTACTTAGAGGAATTAAATATAGAATTTATTATAATAGAAGAAATTTAAAAAAATAATATAACTAACTACTTTCCTCTTAGCTTACAGACAGAATAAAGAATAATATATCTTTATAATTATTTTATTATTTAAAAAACTTTTATAAATATAAATTAGATTCTAATAATAAAGAAGAAGTTTAGATAATAAACTTCCTATAAACTTTAAGGTTAAACTAGATAATATTAGATACTTTAATCTATTTAGTAAGCTAGAAGTTTATTAAAAACTCTATATAGAAGAAACTAAAATAATTTATATAAATATCTTATAATCTATTAATATTATCTATATATATACTAAAAACTCTATAGTATACTAAAAAGCTACTACTACTAAGCTTTATAAATACTTTTATCTAGCGACTTTTAATTAGTATTCTGAGGATTAAACTTAAAAATAGTAGAAATAACTTTAATATCTATACTTAAATATTAACTATTAGTATAATTTATTAGTAAAGTATTTCAGAAAATTATAATAGGTAATAGAATATAAATTAAATAAGATAGAACTTACTATAAATAATATCTAAAGTAATAGAAATATATAATAATTTACTATAATAATAATAAATATAGCTAAATAAATATAATATAATAATATTAAGATAGTAATATTTATTTATAATAAGCTGAATACTAACTTAGTTATTAATCTACTATATCTAAATTAGAATATTAACTATAAATAATAAGTTTCATCTTTAGTAAACCTCTAAGATAGATAGATATAAGATACTAAAGTAGGAAATTAGAGAAATATAATCTACTAGAAACCTATTTAATCTAGCTTTATTAGAAACTTAAATCTCCCAGACTAAAGAATATTAAGAGGCTAAACTAACTATCTAGTAAACCTAAAAGGAAATAATATCTAATTCTAAAATACTTAAGTTATTAAATCCTAGTAAGATCTAATATTTAGATAACTAATATAATCTTAATATACCTCTAAGGAAGTAATATATTTCCTGAAGGAAAGTAACTAAGATAATTTTAAATTCCTCTCAGTTAGTTACAATTTAGTTATACTATCTAGAAAAACTAACTTTCTCTCTTATAGAGACTAAACTTAATAGAGAGGATAAATATAATATTTCTAGTATAAGAAAAACTATATAAACTCTAAATATTAATATAATTTTATTAATATATAACTTTCTAATTTAGATAGAGAGTATACTTATACTATAGATAAGGTTATATAGAAGAATAATTAGGAAATATATACTATCTATATTACTAATAATAATTATAAAGAAGTATTAGATAATAATTACTCTTTACTAACTAAGGTTCTATATAAAATAGAAGCTAACTTTATCTATAGTTTAGATATCCCTAGTAATTATTAGAAACTATTAGAATATAAAGATAACTACTTTATAGCCTCTATATATTAAATATACTATTTCCCTATAGATTTAACCTATAAGGAAAGATAATTATATTTTACTAAATATTAAAAAGTAATCTCTATATTCTAGGAAGTTAGCTTCCTCTAGAGTAAATTTAATCCAAAAGTAATACACAATACTATACTATATAAAAATATATATATCTAAATTAAGGTTTAACTATTAGCTATAGGATAACCTCTTAAGGTATATATAGATATAGAAGCTATATAGTATCTTATCCACTAAAGTATCCTAAAATATATATCTAGATATTATCTAGATATATTTATAACTATTATCCTTTTAGAAGTAGGAAATATCCAGGCTACTAGTTAAGCTATATTCACCTTATTTTACAGAGGGATTAGGAAAATATCTCACTAAATTATAACTTTTTATATTAGAATATAGGTTATTCCTAAGCTCTAATAAATATTCTTTTTAGATAGAAGTTTAATATACCTAATAATATTAATATCCTAAATACTAAGAGGATTATTAAGATAGATTCCTATAGAGGACTGGAAGTTCTAATCTAGATCTATACTAAATAATCCCTAGTTAAGTATCCAGCTTATATAGAAAAGAACCTAAGTATTCCCCTAAGAACTATAGCCTATATACTAATCTGCACCACTAAGAATTTAAAACTAATAAACTTATATTCAGACTTAATGACAGTAATATAGTAGATACTATTATAAGTTAATTCCCTATACTTATATTATATAATAATATTTATAAAACTATAAAGATCCAGAGAAACAGAAAAGTAGAATATATCTCAATAGAATCCTAGCAGGAAACAATAAATTACATATTTAATATAAATAATAATATACTTTCTATTAAAGAATCTAATCTAGATTCTAACCTTACTAACACTCTAGATCTTTATAGTAACTATATAAAGAAAAATTATAAGTTTAATATTAAGTTTAATTCAGCTAAGAATACTATTATTATCCCCCAGAATATTATAATTTTTAACTATTTCTATTATTTTATATAGAAAATACTATAAATTATAGAGAAGTTTCTTATATTATAGACTCCTAAAGAATATTTTAATATATTTAAAAACGAAGAAATCACTATTCCTTTAGTAGATAACTATTATAAAAAAAAGATAGTTTAGTAACTTTATCCTATAAGTATTAAAAACTAGAAATTTCTAGATAAGAAGCTAGATAATATATATTCATGAGGGTAGTTTAAGTAAGTTAAATCCTATACAGCTTTCAGAGCCTCTACATTTATAGTTTGGCGAATAGTTAACAGTAAACAAAAAAGCAGGATAGTGGTTAACCTTTATACTATTAATTAAATTACTATACTGAATATATACCTAATATCCCTCTAATCTAAAGTAATTTATAAGCTCTATAGTAAACAATTCATTATAGTTATTAATATTTAGTAATACTTCCACTAAATACTAATTATTAAAGAATATTAGGAACATCTAATTATTATTAGCTACTATAAGTAAGAGAAACCTATAGTAGCTTTAATAAGTTTCTATAATTCCCCTATATATACCTAGTGTTTCATAAATAAGATCCTCTAGCTATATAAAGATTTTACCTAAGGATTTATTAATAATATTATAGTTATCTCCATTATAGAGGAGGAATATTATAAATACCTTTAATCTATTTTTAAGCTATTTAATAAGTATAACTTTAAGCTATCAGGGAATAAATACTTTATTAGCTTCCTATCTATAAAACTCCTTAGATTCTTAATAGATACTTCCAGGCTATCTAACACTAAGGAGTATACTTAAGATCTATACAATATAGCTTTTCTTAACACTCTAGTAGCCCTTAAATAATAAATTAAAACTATAAGTTATATATAGTATTTTATTCTTTAGTATACTTCTAGGATTAAGCTACTATAAGACTATAAGATAATATTACTAATATTAGCTAGAAACCAAAATATAGTAGTGGATACTAAATAGAAAAACTACTCAGCTAAGATAATATTTAAACTAACCACTAAGGAATTTACTAATTTTAAGAATATTTACTTAATATTCTATTAAGATATCTTCCTTATCCACTATAATCTAGAGTATATTCTATTCCTAGAGATTAATATATCCTATAAGTATAACTTTAAAATAATACTCTTCTATATTAAAAATAAGGAATAAAACTAAATACTAAGTAAATATATCCCTTCTATAGTAATCTAATTAATCTTTTATATTAGTAAGATCTTATTTAGTATAGAGATATAATATTAGCTAACAGAACTAGAAGTTACCTATCTCACCTAGATAATTTATAAAACTAGGACTTTTATCCAATTATCTTATAAAATCCTATTAATTATATTAATAGATTATATATCCACCCTAGGGGTGATAATATAAATAATACTATTTATAACTAATAGTAAATAAGGTAATCTCTAGCTAGTATTAGTAGCTAAGTATCTATCCTAATTCTAATTAGAATATTACTATATTCCTAGAGTTTCTAATATTATTCTTAATATATTTTCTTATATATAAATAGGCTATATTCCGCCTGAAGATAATAGGAAGCTAGATAAAATATAGAATAATTAGACTATTTACTATACTACTGAAATTAAGTTATTACTAAACCTCTAGTTCTCTATTATAATTACCTACTTAGTAGACTGCAGATTTACCTTAATTTACTACTAACTTTTAGTATAGGATAATAGCTTCAGACTTCTATTTAAGATTATAAACTATTTTCTTTATTATATTAAATTCTCTAGTTAATACTAACTCTATATCCTTAAAGTTATAGTGGAGGATTTTATTTAAATTTCTTATAAGGATAACCTCCACTAAGGGGATATCTATATATAGTATAACCTATCTTCTAAATATTATATTTTCTAACTTACTAAATATATCTAGATATATAACTAATTCTACCTTATATATAGGCTCCTCCTTAAGAATAAGTATAAACTAATTAGTAAGCTCCAGTTAATCCTCTCTCTATTAATATTATTCTATATTATTACTATAGACTTTATAATTAGTTTACTAGATATCCTAATAGTTAATACTGCCTAGAAGCTTCTTAATTCTTCCTTATTTAACTTATTTTTAATAGTTAGTAATAAATTCTCTAAGGTTTTCCTCCTTATTTCCAGATAAATTACCTATATAATATAGAATTAGGTAGTAATCCTACTTTAGATACTGAACTTTAGAAACTGGGGGATCCTGTAGGTAATTATCTTAGACTATAACTCTAAGTTCCTCTCAGATTTCTAGATATAACTGTAGAAAATAATAAATATAAAGCTTTAATTATCTATATTATACTATTTACAGATTAATAGCCTTTCTGAATATAAAAACTAGACTATTAAAATAGCTATCTATATATTTATAATAGATTATCTAGATACTTAGTAGTTAGACTATCTAGTAACTCTCTAGTTTAGTCTTAATAATAACCTATTTAATCTCATAGAGAAATATCCTAATACAATTCTATATAATATTAAACTTAACTTTCTAGTTAATTTAGTAGTTTTAGTTATTTTAGTTACTTTTTAGGATATTTTCCAGGAGGAAGTATTTTTTTTAATTGTAAGAGTATAAATACTTATAAAAGAAGTATTTAACTATAAATATTAGCTATATACTTTCTCTCCTAGAGAATGTATATATTTATAGCTAGGTAAAAGATATAACCTACTTAGTAGCTTATTAGCTAAAGTTACTCCTCTTATAATAAACTCTATAAAGATCCTAAAAAGAGTAGGGAAATTAGTATATTCACTAGATCTTCCCTTAATAATAAATATCTAATTAGTAGTATTAATTACTTATTTTAATTTAGTAGTAGATTCTAATAAGGATTCTTTCTATTAAACTAATAATATTAGGAAACTTATAGAGAAAATAGATAGTTATAGGAAGGAATATTAAGATAATTATTAGTATTATAAGGTAGAATAAATTATAAAAAGAAGAGTAGTCTATAAAAGATAAGGAAAACTCTAAGTATAATATTTTATTAAATAGAAAGACTAGCTTAATATTTATAATATATAGATAGATATAGATATTATAGCTACTCTAGAATTTATAACTAATTTTAAATAAAATAACGAGGAGAAAGACTAAATAAAGAAAGAAATTAAATAAACTATGAAACTATTAATAATATAATATTAAATTTCAGAACTAAGAAAACTAAAAAATAAAAAATATAAAGAAATCTCTAGGAGACTTAAAGCTAATTTTACCTATAAGAGATATAAATTATAACTATATAGAACTTAGGATTTCCAGAAAGAAAAAATTATTAACATTATTATATTTAATAATTTCTTCCTAAAGGAATTATTTAGAATTCTAGGGTATAAAAATCTTATTAGTAAATATATTCCCTATAAATTACTAATTTTCTATAGGGAAATTAAAAGCTTTAAAACCTAAAATCCTCCCTCTAAATAATAAGATAACTATTTTTTCTCTAAGAAATACTATTTAGCTTCTACTAATAGATAAGAAGTATTTTATATTACCTCTAAATTCTATTAGAAATAATCCTACTAATCTCCTTATATTTACTAGACTTTCTTATACTATTTATTCCTCTGAGAATTCCTGAGATTTCTACACTTTTCTAGCTTCTCTAAAACTCTTAATAAGAACTTAATATTTTCCTATAAGAAACCTTCTATTTATTAAGATATTATATTAGTATTTTATTCCTAACTTAACTTACTATAATTAATTAAGAGATAATATATATAATAAGCTATTCTATATTTCTCTCACTAGGAAAAATAATATCTATATTCTTATATTTAAAAGATATTTCTAAGTAGTTACTATCTATAGAGGCGAAATAAAACTAACCTGTTAATTTAAATTAGTAAGTAAGAATTTTATAATATTTATAGAGATATTTCCTAATACGATTAAAGATTTATATAAGTAACTTAGTGAATAAAGATTAGTAAATCCCTATAAAGATATCTAAAGCTAAATAACTTTTATTAGTAATACTTTTTTTAGTTTTACTAATAATCTAATTACTACTTAATATATATTTAGGGAGAATCTATAACTACTTATCTATATAATTCTAGCTATACTTACCTAACTATATTATCAAAACTAGCTTACTTATAAAGAATTATAAAATTTAGTATCTCTAGCTTCTGGTTTATTATCTAATTATATTCTTACTAATATAGATATTATAACTATCTGAATTGATATAGTAGAATAGCTTAAAATTCAGAATAATTAAGATTAATATACTAATATTCCTGCTAAGGAACTATAAGTTAATCCTGCAGTTATATTATAGAAAACTATATCCTAATCTACTTTATAAGTATAATTTTCTTATATCTCTATTATCTCCCTTTTTTCTTCTTCTTATTATTACTAAATATAAAATATAGCTAAGTTTTTAGGAGAAGTAAGTAAAACTTTCAGAAAGCTTTAAGTTTATAGAAATAGTAATTACTTAATATTATAATAATTAAATTTCAGCTGAAATAACTATAAATAATATCTCTAAACTTTTCTATAAATAATTAGATATAATTACTATAATTTAGAATATACTTAAAGTATTTATTATAGAATTTATACTAATTATAATTATTAGTAAGTATATTTATAAGTAATAAACTAATTTATTTTCTGATAGATCGTCTAAGAAACTTAAGATTACTAATTAATTTATCTCTATAACTTATTACTAATTTTTTATAGTTTTTACTAAATTTGGTAGTCCTCTTAAGAACTTCCTTATAATTTCTAAATATATCTACTAGATATATCTTTAGATTAACTATAGTTTACTATTCTATAAAGTTACTATTTTCTTTATTACTATTTATATTAATACTTCTAAGTTTCTTATTACTTAGGTTAGAAGTAAGGATATAGACTTATAGTAGATTAATCTCCTAATTCCTATTAAATTCCTTATAGTTATAGTTTTAGCTAATTTTATTTAGTAGTATTTCCTAGAGACTAATCTTATTAAATTTATCTATTTAGACTTTATATTAAAGATATTTAGTATTAGTAGTAATTTTCAGAAATAAATATAATTCCACTAAGTTTCAGGAGGAGATATTCTGAATACTAACTAAAAGTTAGATTAAATAGCTAGCTATAATAAAATTAATTACTTTAATATCTATATAGAAATAACTAAGACTATCCTTTATATTAATATCTATAGTCTCTAGTATATACTACTAGCTATTAAGAAAGATATAGATATTTAATATAATACAAACTAGATTCTAGATAAAGTAGCTAATTTCTATAATATAAATTACAAATAATAGGAATAATACTAAAACCTAATTAGATAAATAAAACTAGGAATTATAATTACTATTTAAGATAATAAAGACTAACTAGAGAAAAATAAAAAAAAGCTTACTAAAATCAAGGAGGAAACTTTCCCTATTAACTAAGTAGAATAAATTTAGATTTATAGAAATCTTATTTATACTAATTTTACTTTATATATTTTTTAGTTATTTATTTTATAGAAATTTATATTCTTTCTTTAAAATTCCCTAGTTATTTTATACTGTAGAATATCTAAAATTCTTTAAAGTTTACTTATTCCTTACCTACTTAACTAAATAATCTAGGGAGATTCTTAGGTTAATTATCTTTTAGAGTTAGTAATTATTATATATAGATACCTCAGGACCTTAATAGTGAGGAATATATTACTATCTAGAGGAAATATCTAGAATATTATTATCTAGATTAACTTAAGTAACTTTAGCTATTAAAGTTTCCAGGAAATCTCCTTATATTCCCTATAATTTAAGGAAACTATAATCTAAGGAATTATCTGGATTTCTATATATAATCCCTATAAAAGATATATAGAAACCTCTTAGATATTCTAGAGTATTACTTAAGACTAATCCCTATAATTCCTTAGAGAATATCTATATAAAGAGGGACTATCTCTCTAAGATTCTATAGAAAAGAGATATCCTTATTCTTCCAGATATTACCTGTATATAACTATAATAGTAAGCTAGTATTAATATAAATACTATTACTAGGTAAATTCTATAGCTAGAATTATATATAGAGTGAAAAGCTTAAGTACTACTACAGATAGAAAGTAAAAGTAACTAAATATTTATATATAAATATCCTCCTTAAGGTTACTATTAAGATATACTTTAATAAAATTCCACTACCTAATAATGTATTCTCTTTATTATATATAGGTAATTAGAACCCTCTATAATACTACTTAAGATATTAATATATATATATATATATATATATATATAAAATTCCTTCTATAAATGTAGAGAAATTCTTATATAATAACTTAAACTTTTCTTTTTCATAACTTATAGTATACCTTCTTATACTTAAATATCCATTTTGCTAATAGTGTTATATTTTAGGGAATCTCTAAAGTTAGTATAAACTATAAAGTTTCCTTTTTAATTAATATTATTATTTTATTAAAATAAACTTTCTTCTAAAGAAGCTAGTTATATATAAGCTTATTATATATTTTAGCCATTATAGCTAAATTAGTATATAATTAGATTTCCTCCTGAAAAGATATATTATTCTATATAGTTATATATAAAAATAACTTTTTCTAAATAATAATATTACTTTTTAATATTTCCTTATGTATTCCCAGTAATAAATAGAGAATCCTTAGAGTGAATAAAATAGTTTTAATATATCTCCGTAATTTAGATTTCTAACTAAGTAGTAGAGTATATAACTTACTAATCTTATTGTTTATTAATTTATAGAATATAATAGTAAAGATAATAATAATTTTATTTTAGAACTTAATTTATACTTTATAGACTTTCTTAAGTTTATATTTAATTAGAATATCTTTCTCTACTTTAAATATTATCTTCTTAGATTATATTTAGATTTCTAGATTAACATTAGTAAAATAGATATTTGTAATAATTTAGAGTTAACTTATTTTAGAAATTCAATTCAACCCTAGTTTCAGGTTTATAGTTAATATCTGGATAGGAATTTTATTAAATACTACTACTATATATAATTAGTTTATAAGATAGATAGTTGTTATTACTAGCTATATTTATAGATATTCTAGAATATTTATATTAACTACTAGTATTATAATTTCATTCAGAATAGTTTGTATTACTTACTCTAATACTCTATTGTATTTATAGATATATAATAATAAAGCTTTAATCTTAATACTATTATCTCTTAGTATTATTATTAGAAAGATAGCTATAAATTCCCTAATACTATTAGTATAGATTTATTATATAGAGAATCTAAAGTAGTTTTTCTATCTAATAATAAAGGTTTATATTGAATAGGCTAATATATTCTTTATATTATTCAATATTAATAACTTAAACCTTAACTTATTATCTATTACTAATAGAAAGTATTTCTACTATTCTACTAGTTTCACCTTTTTAAAATTGATATAAATAATATAGTTAGCTATTATAGCTTTTTCTTAAGATATTTATAGAGAATAATATAAACTCTGTACTAAATTATAGATTTTATATAGTATTAGAATAATATCCTCTAGTTATAATAGATATTTTTATATAAGATAGATTATCTATTTTATTTTCCAGTATTCAAAATAATATAATTTTTAACCTATAGCTTTAAATTTATCTTCTATTAGACTCAAAATAATATTATTAAAGTAGCAGTAATTTACTAACCTTTTATAGTGAAATTAAATTCCTATTTTAGTATATCCAGATTAGTAAGAATTACTTTATCTAAATTTATAATATTATTTCCCTAGAGATATTCTCCTCTAAAATAAAGTTATTTACTACTAAATATATTCATAGGGAATTCTTTTATATATAGAATATTCCTAAGTTAAATTCTTAATTTAATATTAAATACTAATATAACTATTCTAATATACTTAGGATAAACTACTTTAGTATTCATTATAATAAGCTAAATTTTTATTATTAGGATATAGTTATTATATTATAATAAGTTATTAATAATATAGATATTAGCTTTAGAGCTTTATAGCTAGTCTTTATTTAAGAATTCTACTATTCTTGTAATATTCTTTTAGTAAAACTAATATTTAACCTCTTTATTATCATCTTTCTAGAAAGTATAAGAACTTTCTGGAACTTAATATAGACTAAATAAGATTATAACCTTTTTTTAACTATCTTAGTTACAGATTATTCTATTTCTAAAGTTTCTTTTAGTATTTTATTTTAATAGTTTCCTTTTTTTCAGAGTAGTAGTTTTAAGTAAAGTATCTAACTTTTCTATAATTATAGTAGGTAGGTTTAGTTTTCTTAGAGAATATAATTTAAGTTTTATCTTTATTTAGCTAAGTTATAATAGACTGGATAATAAGTAACTTCTTACCTCAAAGATAAAATATATTTATAAAATTTAACTATAATATCTACAGACTTACTATATCTTTATATTAACTTACTAAGTTTATTTTAGTAGTCTAATTTTAGTATTAAGAGTTAATTTTATATCTAAATAAATAGATAAAACCTTTATCTATAATTACTTCTCTACTATTTTAGAGATAATAAGTGAATTTATTAAACTTAATAATATAACTTATAAAGTTAGATTTTTTGAGTATTAGTAAGTAAAACTAGTTTCTAATCTAACCTCTCAGAATAATTTCTATTTCTATATGAGCTTATAAGAGGATTTTCTAAATTTCTAACTTTTTACTAATATAGATAATTAATATTATTAATAGAATTAAAATAATACTTTTTAGTTAGTTACCTATATTAATATTATTAGTTTTACTAATCTAGCTTGTTATTATAAGATTATATATCTTTAGCTTAAAGGTTACTTATATAAACTATATAAGCTAATTTAAACTACTTTAAAGAAAGTAATTATTAGGTATTATTAACTAGAAATCCTTGAATTAATTCTTAGAGGTTTCTTTATCTTTAGGATTATATATATTATCCTTAATAATTATTAAGATTTTCTTTATTATAATATCTAATTAGATTAGTAATATAGGAATATTATAAATTATAAATTTAAAAAAGATTATATTAGTTAATAAAACTATCTTTATCTAGAGTATTTATAATAGAATTCTATGTAATTTTAATATAATATTATTCTTATTTACTAATATTCCAAATTTAGTATAAGATTATTTATATAAGGTAATCTAAACCCCTTATAATTTAATAACTATTTTAAATACTTAAAGTTTCTTAATTAGTTTATTTATTAAAAGCTTACTATTATTATTACTTATATACTTTTTAATTAGGCGGATATCTTTTCAAAGAATTCGTATAGTAATTAATCAATATTCTGTAAGTATTTTAGAGATAATTTACCATTATATTAATAATAGTAAACTATTATTACTATTTTAAATAGCTAGTTATACTATTATATAGTTAATAGAAGCTATAAATAGAAATTAGAAATATAAAATAGTAGAGTATATAATAGATATATTATATTTAATACTATATATAAAAACTAAGCTTCCTACTCATATATTTATATAGTATAATCTTAATAGAAATATTCTATACTCTTATAGCTATTTATCCTATATTTATTACTAAGGTTTAAACTGTTACGTCTATTTCGCTATAATTTTATATTAGTTTCCTGAAACTGTCTGAAACTAGATTTCGTGGGGAAATTCCCAGGAAATCCCTAGTATTCCTCTATAACAAACGGGAGGGTATATAGAGGAAGAGGTATATAGACTATATCTACACCTACCTTTTAGAGATAAAAGCAAAAGAACCAGCTGTAAAGCTATAGGTAATTAATATATAAGAAATCTAATAATATAAGTATTTTCTTTTAGTTAATTCTAATTATAAGACTAATAATCTATAATATAGTAATTTTAGTTATATAGTATTACACTAGATTTAAGCTAATACTCTACAGATCTTTTGTTGTAGAGAAGTTGGATTCTTGAAGAAGAATTGCTTATATACTTATCTATATAATATAGGTATTTAGATGTAAGAGCGTAGTTGTAGCTAAAAACTAGCTAGAGAAGAACCAGATTCACTGGGAGGGTTATATAAACTATATAGGCTATACAGGCTATAAAAGCTATAAGGCTATACAACCATACAGCCATACAGCTATATAGCTATATAGCTATAAAGGTTATAAGGCTACGAGACTATAAAGCTATAAAGCCACAAGAAGGTTATTACCTCAAGAGGTTGGTAATATTATATACCCTCTAGTAGTCTCCGAAATTATTATTTTTAGAAGCTATAGGAGAGGGCTTTTATCGTATAGCCCTCTTAGAGTCGCGAGGGCTGTAGGAGAAAGCTTTTATAGTATATAGTCCTCTTAGAGCTATAAGGGCTGTAGGAGAAGGCTGTTATCTATATTATAGAGGGATACTAAGGATTTCCTATAGAAATTCCGGGAATTTCCCGGGGATTTCCCCAGAAAATCGAGTTTCAGAAAGTTTCAGAAAACTACTATAAAACTATAGTAAAATAAATTTAATAGCTTAAACCTTGGTAATAAATATAGAATAAATAACTATAAGTGTGCGGAATATTTCCATTAAGGTTATACTATATAAATATATAAGTGGGAAGTTTACCTTCTATATATAATACCACATATAATATATTTATTATATATTCTACTATTATATATTTCTAAGTTCTATTTATAGCCTCTATTATATAGTAGTATAACTAGCTATTTAAAATAGTAATAATAGTTTATTATAATTAATACTATAGTAAATTATCTATAAAATACTTATAGAATATTAATTAATTACTATAAGAATATTCTTAGAAGATATCTACTTAATTAAAAAATATATAAGTAACAATAATAGTAAACTTATAATAAATAAGCTAATTAAGAAACTTTAAATATTTAAAATAGTTATTGAATTACAGAGGGATACAACTACCTTATATAAGTAGTATTAGACTGAATTTAACATGCTAGTAAATAAGAATAATATTATATTAAAATTATATAGAATTCTATTATAAATACTTTAAGTAAAAATAGTTTTATTAATTAGTATAATTTATTTCCGATCTATTATTAATTATAATATTTCCATATTACTAATCTAATTAGATATTATAATAAAGAAAACTCTAATAATTATTAAAAGTAATATATATAATTCTGAAAACCAGGAAATTCCTAATAACTAATTTAAGAATTTCTAGTTACAACTACCTAAGAAATATTTCCTTTAAGGTAGTTTAAATTAACTTATATAATTTATATGAGTAAACTTTAAACTAAAAATCTATAATCTTATAATAGAAAGTTAAATTAGTAAAACTAATAATATAAATGGGCAACTAACTAAAAAGTATTATTTTAATTCTATTAATAATATTAATTATCTATATTAGTAAAAAATTAAAAATTTAGGAAATTCTCTTATAAACTTATATAGAATTAGAAATTATTCTAAGAGGTTAGATTAGAAACTAACTTTACTTACTTATACTTAAAAAATCTAACCCTATAGGTTATATTATATAGTTTCATAAACTTACTTATTACCTCTGAAATAGTAAAGAAGTAATTATAGATAAATATTTTATCTACTTATTTATATATAACATAGACTCCTAAATTTAAGATTAGGTTACTAAAATAAAATTAGGAAGTTAGTATAAAAATATAGTAAACCTAGAGATATTATAGTTAAATCTTATAAATAAGTTCTATCTCTATAGTAAAAAGTTACTTATTATCCAGTTTACTATAATCTAAATAAATAAAGATAAAATTTAAATTATATTCTCTAAGAAAAGTAAATCTACTTACTATAACTACAGAAAAATTAGATACTTCACTTAAGATTACTACTTTAAAAAGAAAGAGACTACTAAGATAAATATACTAGAAGAAACTCTAGAAATAAACTAATTTATAACTAAAGTAGTAAAGAAGAAGTTATAGTTTTATTTAGCCTATAATAATTTCTATAATTTCTATACTTTTCAGAAAGATTATAATAAAGAAGTTAAATACTAGTTCCACTGAAAGAATATTATAAAAATAATAGAGTTCTCAAATAAAAACTAACTGTAAGATTCTAAAGTTAATATCTATACTATTAATAATTTATTATAATATAATAACTATAATCTAATAATAATAGTTTAGCCTATGATAACTAATATTAAAGTAATTTATTCTAAATATATTAAAATAGTTATATTGATATAGAATAATAAATTAAGGATTTAACTTAGAAATATTCTATATATAGAAGGATTCTCTATAAATATATGTAGTAGTAAGTAACTTTATTTTAAAAGAGAATACCTCTAAGGAAATAATATTATAGATCCAGATAAAGTAATACTCACTAATCTGAATATACTAAAATAGAGATTTAATCTTACTATAAAAAGCTAGTAAATTACTACTACTATAATAATATTATTCTCAGTCTAATAGAAGATAAATTTAAAGCTATAATACTAAAACTTAAACTATTCTGAATATTAGAAAATAAAGTAGATAATCTAGCTTATATAAGAATATCTACTATAACTAAACATATTATTCTAATATTATATAAAATTTATAATTTATTGAAAAGTTTATATCATTCTCTATAAGTATCTTAAGAAAAAACTATAGTAGCTAGCTATATTATCTATATTAATATTAAAGAAGTAAAATTAGCAGGATAGTAGAAATACCTCCTATTAGTAATAGTTAATAAATTAAGGTTTAAGTTATTAATATTTAATAATATAAAAAATAAGTTAGCTTACTAAATATAAGCGTTTATTATTACATAGTAGAACTATTTTAGATCTCCTATATAATTAATTTATATTAACAACACTAGAGAATTTATAGCTACCGTTCTAGTAATAATACTAAACAATAATAATATTAAATTTAAAGCTTTATTACTATATATCTATAAATAGAATAGAGTCTCAGAATAAATAATCTAAACTATTCTAGATAAAGTTGGAATATTAGTAGTTAATATAAATATCCTAAGATACTTATAAGTATGGTTAGTAATAACTACTATCTATCTTACTAACTAATTATATATAGTAGTAATCTTAAATAAAACTCCTATCTAGATATTAACTAAGAATCTAGAACTAAAGTGGAATTTAATTCTTAATATAAACTAACTCTAGATTATTAGGCGTATTTATTTTACTAATATTAATTCAGAAATCCAGATGAAATTTAAGAAAATAAAACCTTAAGTAAAGAAAGATATTCTAATTAAATATAAGCTTAAAAACGCCTATAGAATATAGATTAAATTATAAAATAAGATTAATATTACCTTTATTTTTATATTCTATGAATTAATAAATAATAAAGTTAGTAAATTATAAACTCTACTATCTAGTTAGAAACTAGAATTATAGAGATATACTAAAACTATCTTATTTACTCTAAAGACCCTATATTTATAATTAGAAATACCTAAGAAAATACTAGAAGATAATACTACTATTTAGGAGATATTATTTTTATATATAACTATATAGAATAATATACCCTTTTAGGAGGAAATCTAGCTATATACTAACTTAGTTATAATAGCTAAAATATATAATAAGTCTGTAAATAACTAACCTTTTTAGAAGGAAATCTACTTTAATAAGATAATAATACTAATTAAGAAGGAGACTCTATAGTTTATACTAGTTTTAGAGATCCCCTAAGATATAAAACTAATAGTAAAATAGATACTTAAGTATAAGAAAGTATACTATAAGTTATTAAAAAGAAAGGCTGAAGTTATTATATAAAGATTCCTTTAAGTTTATAGGAGGGATTTTATATATATATATATACTTTAATATCTTAAGTAGTATTATAGAGAATTCTAATTACTTATATATAATAAAGATGATATACTATCAGGCAGTAGGATTTTATTAAAGTATATCTTAATAGTAACCTTAAGGAGGATATTTATATACAAATATTCCCACTCCTTAATACTTATTTTGCAAACCTATAGTATTCCTATTATGCTAAAATTACAGAATATATTATAAGTTTAACTTAGATTATTTAGTTATAATAAATATTATATAGTCTCAAGTAGAAAGGTTAATAATAATAATAATAGAAACTTAAGGAGATTCTAGTATAAGTAGGTTATAAAGTTTTACTATTAGATAATATAATCTATCATAATACTAAACTGAAAGTTATAATAGCTATCTATATTAATAATATACTAGTTATTAAACTAAGTAATAATATTACTACAGTTTTCTTACAGATTAAATAGAATATTAAAATTAATAACTTAGAAGTATCAGACTCCTTCTTAAGTATCTACCTAAATTTCAATAATAATAAGATAATAATCTTATAGAAAAGTTACCTAAAGAAGATATTTAAGAAATCTAGAAAGTTACTCTATCTGACTGCTACTTTAGTAAAGTCTAAAGCCTAGGATTTCACTAGTCTAGTTAAAAGCCTAATTAATAAGATATTATAATAGTAATATTACTAAGTATTTAGAAAGCTTTAGTTTACTACTTAAATAATATAACTAGATTTATTATTTAATTATAGATTTTAAGTGAGATTTTTATATTAGTCTAGAGAATCCTATAAGAAGAAAGTATTATATCTTCTTTAGTATACTAAAGTATGAAGTAAATATTATACTAGCTATACTATAAAAGAGAATAAAGATAATAAACTGAAGCTTTATAGTTATATAGATAGTAATTATATTAATTATAAGATTATATTACGATTAATAATTAGATATATATTCTTTATAGCTAGAGGGTTAAATTTATAGAAATTATATTACTAAATAGTTATAGTAAAATTATCTATAGAAGCTAAATATTATATAGAATCTAATATAGCCTTAGAGGCTATATAGATCCAAAACTTACTTAGCAAACTGGGAGAGATAATTACTAAGCCTATACTAATATAGGTAGATAATACTAAATACATTATTCTTACAAAAAGACAGAGTTTAAATAATCAGGCTAAATATATTAGAGTTTATAATTACTTTCTAAGAGAAGCAGTAGGCTAAAATAAGATAGTCTTTAAATATATAGAAACTATTAATAATATTACTAATAGCTTTAAAGAACTACTAGTAAGACTATTATTAAAATATATTAGAGGTGTTATAGAAATTAAACGCTATAAAATTAACAGAAAGTTATAGAATAATAATGAAATAAAGTAAATACTACTTTAGTAGGGAGGAATATTATAGAGAAATACTATAGATTTCCTATAGAAATCCTAGAAATTCCCCGGAAATTTCCCTAGGAAATCTAATTCTAGAAAGTTCCAGGAAACTACTATAAAACTATAGTAAAATAGATATAATAGCTTAAACTCTAGTAATAAATATAGGATAAATAGCTATAAGGATACGAAATATTTCTATTAAGATTACACCACACAAATATATAATTAGAAAGCTTACCTCCTATATATAGTATTAAATATAATATACCTATTATATATCCTACTACTTTATATTCCTAACTCCTGTTTATAGCCTCTATTACAGTCTAAACTATATATATAGGAAGTATTAAAAAGTTTCGAGAAGCTAGAAGGCTATAAAGCTATAGGGCTATTGGTTATATATATAGCTTAAATAGCTATATAGCTCTCAGTAGTATTCGAGAGTCTATAATACTATAAGGCTATAGAACCACCAGCTGCATATATTACTATAAGGTTATATAGACTTCTTAGAAGGAGGAAATTATATTAAAGCTATAAAACTTAGTATCCGCAAAGTTATAAAGATCGTGAATGCTATATATTAACTCTAGTGGTTATATATATATATACAGCCATGTAAGCAGCTATTCTGTTACTATAAATCCTGCAAACGGCAGTCACGCGGGAGCCTTCTTTCCTACATATCTTTATTTATTCAACTAAAAACTATATTTTAGCTATTACAGACTATTTTAAGCAGCCTAGCCTCTAAATCAGGCAGTACCAACCTACTGCAACTACTTTATTTCGTAACGGTAAGGCTGAAGAGAGTTATTATTATGTTTACTAAATATACTCTATATAGTAATAATAAGGATATAATAATAATTAACTTCTTATTAGCTGTAGGAAGTATCTTAAGTTAAATATTATAAAGGGAAAGCTTACTAAAGTAATTATAATTACTATCTAAAGATATCTTCTTTATAGTTATCTTCTTAAGGAGGTTAGTATATAGTTTAGAAGCTTCTAGTAAGATTCTAGAGTGGGAGGGGTCTAAGGTATCTAAGTAATAAATAACTACTATAATTCTTTTACCTTATATAGACTTTAGATATAGGGTTTCATCATTACTTCTTCTGATAATAGTAAATCTTACTAATCTGCAGTATAATATTAACGGTTAGGTTAATACTAATTAGTATTAGTTAACCTATTAGGGGTAATTGCATACTATATATACTTTCATAAATATAGATATAAAATGGTTTGGTAAATTATTATTATTATTTCTAAGTTATATAGCTGGAAGCTATATATATAGAAGAGGCTATATAGCGATAAAGCTATATAGCTATACTGGCTATAAAGCTATATAGCTATACTGGCTATATAGTCTATATAGCTATATAGGCTAACTATTTACCTAATATAGCTATAGTATAGTAGGCTATAAGGTAGCCTAGTAGCTATAATAGTTAAACTAAATAGTTAAACTAATACTCTGGAAACTTCTTAAAGTTAATATTAGTTTATAATTAGTAAACACTTATGATTAATTAATTTATTATAACTTAGTTATAACTAATAGTTTTTAATTATTTATATCTAAGTAATATTACAGTATATATATATATATACTATATACTATTAGAATTAATCTGCAGAATAATTCCTCTTATCTAATTAGCTTAAATAAGTAGGTTAACTTAGAAGTTACTTACTATTATAGCTTTTACTATATTAATAACTATTTATCCTAATGTTAGTAACACATTCTTTATAGTAAATATATAAAATAGCATAAAATATAAAGATAATATAAAATATAAAACCTACCTTTAGTTATACATATCTTTTTAGATATACTAAAAACTAACTAAATACTACAAAATAGTATTCATCTATAAAAGTAGATCTTTTAATTATTATTATTTAGATATCTTAAAGCTCTCTAACAGTAATATCCTCTATTTACCCTCTTTACCTTCTTTTCACTCTCTTTATCTTTATATTCTCCTCTTATTATTCTTTATAGCTTTTATAATCTATCCTTCCACTCTTATCACTAATTTATTTATAGTAATAAATACTTTAAAAATTTAATTATTAAATATCTTAATTATGTTATCTATAAGATTATTCTTACTATTAATTTATTAAATTTTGAACATCTTCTATTTTTTATATAATTATTATAATATTATAATATTAATTATAAGTTATGTTTCTTTTATTATATTTAGTTTAATTAAATATCCCCAAAGAAAGTAAAAGTTAGTATAAATTACTATTAGTATTATTAATATCTTCAGGTATTTAATTACTTATCTAAAAATAGTAAATATTATATATTTTGTATTAACTTCCGTAGTTATACTATAAATCTTAGATACTAATATACTTTATATAACTTTCTTTAATTTAGTAGATAAAAAGTAGATAGTATTACTTTTAAGCTCAGAAATATTATTATCTTCATTAATATCCTTTATTCTAAAGATAATAATAAATTCAAGCTAAAATATTATATTATTATTATTACTAAAGAACTTATTAATAAATATATATAATCTTATTATCTTAATATTAGTAAGAATTAATATTAAATCTCTCTTAGAATTATCTATTTACTATATCAAGTATTTATTAAGTATATTAATATCCTCTAGTATTAAAGTTTAATATTAAGTTGCAATAGAGAGATTGAAATTTACCTTCAGTTAGTATATAAATACTATATATACCTCTTATATCTATGATTTAATATATATTAACTTCACGGTTTCAAAACTATAGCTAATAAACTTAATTTTCTTACTTTATTTCTTTTAAGTGAGGATAATATTCTTATTATCCTTCATAATAATTATATTTCTATTAAATATAAGGAATTTATATTATATAAATATCAACTTCAGTTTGACTGTAAATTCCACTTACTAAAGTTTCTTCTCTTTTATATTATTAAACTTACGTAAGTAGAAACTAAGAGTATTATCTACTTATATATCTATAATACTAAAATATAGATTATTAAGTCTGGAAATTATAAAGTATAGATTATATATCACAATCTCTATCTATAGTTAGTCTTTGTAATAGCTAAAATATATTATATACTAATATATACTTAACTTCGTAAGATTATATAATAGTTCAATAATAATAGTAATAATACCCTCTGAATATAAACTATATGGGCTTATAAATAGCGTCGTTAGTATAAAGTAATTTAGTATTATCTCCACTTAAATATACACTTAGGTAATATCTTAAAGAATAACCTTTATAGAAGTTACTTCTTTAAGTATTACTAATAGTATTAATATTAAACAATAGCTAATTTATTAAATTATTAGTAACTATATAAAAATATTATTCTCCCCTAATTATTAAAGTCCTTAATAAATAACTATAACTTTTAATATAATATATTATCTATATCTTTAACCTTATTAATAAAATAGAGGTAAAAGATCCTTATACTATTATACTTTTGGGCGTTAAAGTATTTAAGATAAAGTATACCTTTCACTAGTAGAATCTCTCATTCTACAGTATATAATTTCTAAAATAGCTTCCATAATATTTCAATAAGGTTTTATTAGTAAAGTTTAATAATCTTAGTAAATACCTCTATCTTTTGTTTTATTAAATAAACATTATAGTAGGTATTATCTATAAGGTTAGCCTCTATAATAAAGGTTATATTTTTATATAATTATCCTTATTATCTCAGTTTATCCTTATTTAATACTACTATTAATATTCTTTCTTTTAAATTTTTATGCAGTATCTAGTTACTATAGAAATCCTAAGCTTCCACCTCTTTAGCATACAGTCAATAATATAGCTTAACTATAATTAATCTAAAAACACTAGGTTTACTATCTATTTTCATAATATATATTTTACCATTAATAGAGATAAACCTAAAGAATTCTATCTAACCTTAGTATTTATAGTAAATATATATTTCTAATTAGAAGGCAGATAGTAGACTAAAATGGTAAAGAAACTATTATCTATATTTAGGATATTAGAAACTTACTATTAAGTATAAATCTTATATACCTTTTCTATTACCTTCTGGATAGTAACCATTTATCTTATAATATCTGGAGATAATAGTAATATAAATTAAGATATAAGTATACTCTAAAAATTAGTAACATCAATATAAGGCTTTTTAGGCTACTAATATTATTAACTATCTTAATTACACTTTATAGTGCCTCCTCTCTATTAATTTCCAATACTTTATCTTAAATAATTTTATATATCCTCTATAGAGAAATATAATAATATTCTACCTTACTAATACTATTATAAACTTTAACTAGTATAATCTTAATCTTACTATCTATACTATTTGCCTTCTTCTTAAAGGTTTTAGCTATAAAGTTATATTCTATATTAGTAATAATTCTATCTGGAGGTTTCTACTATATATTAATTTAATATACTTTTAATATACGCTTCAAAGTTTCTATAGAGATACGTTTTATAAACCTTATAGCTGTAAATACTATTAAAATATTAACTATATATAATATAAACTTATTACTATTAAGATATATAATATTACTAATTATCTCTATATTAAACTTATAGTTATTCTTAAGGCTAAACTTAAACTAATATAGTATTTTGCTATTTATTTAATATTAGTAGTAGTTCTTAATAATTACCTTAATCTAATTAGTTATTATAGCTTTACCTACTTTCTTAAGTATAGTATTTAACTTATAGAGGCTAAAGTAGCTAGATTTCTTATAAAGCTACTATATTTCTATCTCTATAAGAAAGTTAATAGCTTTATTATAAGGATCCTTCTATATTAAAAACTATAAGTATTTATTATATCTCTCTATAAGTAGTAATACTTCCTCCTACTAAATTAAGTATTATTAAGAATATCAAGGTATATTTAGAAGTAATTTATATTAGGAAGATTTAATAGAAATAGTATAGCTATAAATATAATATTTAAGTTAATATTTCTAAGGGATATAAATACTCTAGTAATACTAAAACTTATATAGTCTTACTTATCTCTAAATCTAATACTTATCTTTAAAGCTATTTTATTTAGTAAAATATTAGGGAGAATCCTCTAGAGGGCTTTAAGTTATTATATACCTCTAGTGGAAAGTTTACCTATATTAGTATTTAGAAGAATATCTTTAATAATAACTTTTAAATACTATAAAGTTAGAAAGATCTCTAATTTATTAGTAGTTATTAAGTAGCAAAAAATATAATCTTAAAGAATCTCTATAAGTTTTATAGAGTTAATAGTTTCCTCCTTACTATTTATTATAGTAAAGTAGATAGCTGTAAAACTATTCCCTAATATTTTATTTATATTGTTTTTTACCTCCTCTGTCATTTTCTCTATCAGGTTCATATAATTAATATATATTATAATCTTCTCTACTAATATAATACTAATAATAAGTATTTTCTTAAATTATAAAGTGGTAACTTTATATTTCTCTAGAATATACTTTATTAACCAGTATTTATTTACTAATTTTAAGTATATTTAGTATTTACCTTATATATCTCCACCTTATATCTTCTTACACAATTATTCCAAAATAGTATTATTATTCTAAATATATTATAGATAAGGTAATTGGAATAATTAAAATATTAGTTTTACCTTTAGCTATTATATATATAGTCTGTAAGAAACTAATTATAATTTATAATATAGCTAGTTATTTACTTTAACTATCTTTTTTACCTTTTAAGTATCTCTATTATCTATTTATATAGTCTATTAATAGTTAGTTTAACTTTATTAATAATACTATAAAGTATATTAATTATATTATGTACCTAATATATAATTATATATATCTTCTTATTAATCTTCTCCTATAGAGTTTATAAATCTGGATAGATATATTAAAGAAAGGTAATCTATATTATTATTATTCTAAATCCCTTAACTATATTAGTATACTTATAGGTTTTAGTAAAAACCTTAAGATTTATATTCTTCCACTTCCTATAGTAGTTAAAAGAGACTGTAAGTATTTCAAACTTATTTCTAAATATTCTAACTATTTAGATAATTAAGAGGTTATCTTAAATTAGCAAAATTAATATTTTGTAATATAAATATACTTATTCTACTAGTATATTATTAAATACTCCTCCTACTATGTTCTAGCTAATATTATAGCTAATATATATAGTAATAAATATTTATATTTTATTCTTTAAGATATTATACTTCTCTCCAGTCTATTTATTATTTATTCTATATACGTTACTAAATAATAATTAAGCTTTCTTACAAAATTAGTTAAATAGAATATAATATTTTAATATTAACTAATATTTTCCTCTAAGGTAAATATAAAGTCTTAGGAATTTAGTTAGCTTTAGGTATTTGTCTTCCTTATTAATATTACTTATTATCCTCTTAATTCTTAGTAAGTTAATATCTATATAAATATCTAACTCTATTAGTTATAAGCTTAACGTTAATAATATTCTTATTGTGAATATTAATAATATTGATTATAGAGAGAATATTTTTATTATTAAGCTTTTTAATATAGATAGTTATTAATTAACAGAAATAAATCCTTCTACCCTTAGGAAACTATTAATAAATCTAAAGGTTTTTATAATTTCTTATCTAAAAGTTAAGTATTCCTATTAGTTGATTTTAATATTCTCTACTATCTATCTTATTAATATTTCCTCCTTTAGAATCTCTATCAGCTTTTCCCTTATTATATTCTTATCTGTAGAGAAGTATATATCTCTCCCTATAACCTAGTTCTTAAGAATCTATATTAATATTCTTTCTATATTAATAAAGTAGTCTAAAGTCTATCTTTCAAAGGTAATATGATAAGCTTCCTATACTTTATTAAAATAGATACTTTATTTCTTCTATAAATCATATATAATAATAAATAAAGATATTATTAAGTATACCACTATTAATACTTATCTATAATTTAATATTCTCACTTTATTACTAAGATATAACGTTTTAGTATATTCTTACTAGTATCTTTACTTCTATATATCGAAATACCTTCTTATATTTATTACTTTTAGTTACAGAAATATTATTATAGATTATATCCTTATGAAAGCTATTAATAGAATCCGGGTAGGAAAACATATTTAAAATATTAGGCTGAAAGAATATCTATAATTAGTATAACTTTACTATACCTCAATTGCAAGTATTTCTCCAGAAGCTACAGCTTCAGAAGTATATGTATTTATTAAATAAATTATAACTACTAGCTAGAAATCTCTTTCCAGCAAAAGCTTAGTAAATATCTTTCTATTGAATATTTTATTAATTTACTAGATATTATTCCTTACTGGTAATATCAGTAATAAATTCATATATTTTACTTATATTTTAATAGAAACTTACTTTAAAGATATAGGCCGATTATTATTAAATACTAATATTATTAAAGATATTATTAAATTTTAGCTTAAGTAGCTTATTACATAAATATACCACCTATAGTAGATAGAAATAATAGGTAAAAATATAAGAATATTATTAGCTATATAAACTTAGGCTATTTATTATTAAAGCTTCTATATGCTTATTACTATAAAAAGAGAATTTAAAAATAAGCTATAGTAATTAGCCAGTCAGATATATTACCTTACCTTTAAAATAAATAATCCTCCTTTTATAATATCCCTCGCAATGTCCTTCTCTCCTTATTTCTCTAATTCTGCTATTAATATAAACTCTTCTTTTTCTTATTATTTCCTGCGCTATAAAGTTATCAAAAGAACTCTCTCAATAATTTAATTATTCAGGTAAGTATATAGTATTAATATCTTCCTTCTCTTTATAAGACAGGTAAGTAATATTATCTTAAACCTCCAGCCTCTTTACTGAATACTCTAGAAATATTCACTAGCAGAAGTAGTAGACAGCAGTTCCATAATATCTCCAGGTTTAATATTACTCAAGATATTATCAAAACAATCACCAGTCATTAGAATATCCTCACTTAGGTATCTTCCTGCTATAATTATATATAAAATATATGGGGAAAAAAAGGCTATAAGCTAATATTTAATACTTAATTTCAAAGTCCGAAATATTTATATATTAGTTTACATTACTAATTATATCTTTATAATTATTCCTAAAGTCCCCTTACTATATAAAATAAATGCCTCTTTTCTATATGATTACTTCTTTATTAGTTAAATTATAACTACTGGGCAAGCTGCATTATAGATGCAGATATACTAATATACTATAGGTCCAAATATATTAATTAGGTCTATTAGTTCTTCCTTATATTATTATAGAGGGAAGGTTAGTATATTATATCTTTAATTATTAAGATAGTTTCTTATTTCTTCCTAGTTAAATATATATAAAATATTGCAAAGTAGTAATAAGGACTGGTAGTTTTATTATAAATTCCTTCCTTTGAGTTATATTAATCTAATTACTTTATCTTAGCACTTACTACCTAAATTTAGCATTAATCTAGATTATTAGTTTGTTATAGAACAGATAGAATATAATATTAGGTAAATAGATTATTGTAAGTTTATCCTTACTTCTATTTCTATTATAAGCTTATTAATAATATTTTTGAGGTAATATACAGTTATAATAGCTTTAAGTTACCTATTTCTACTTAAGAGCTATTTATAGAATCCGTTGGAAGAAATTATAATTCTATCTTATCAGATATTTCTTACTAATTTATAGTTAAGCAGTAGTAATAGATACCAGTAGTAGTTAAACTACTAATTAGTATTAGTTTACAACTGGTAAATACTTATAGTTAATTAATGTATCGTAACTTAATTGTAACTAGTGGTTTTTAATTATTTATATCTAAGTAATATTACAGCGTGCGCGTATACGCCGCATACTATTAGAATTAATCCGCAGAATAATTTCTCTTATCTAATTAGCTTAAATAAGTGGGTTAGCTTAGGAGTTACCCACCACTATAGCTTTTACCACACCAATACCCATTTATTTCAACAGTCAATTTTAAGAATATTATAATATATATAAGTTTTATAAAACTCTTTAAGAATTTAAAATATAAACTTCTCTTCTTAAGTAAGTTAGTATAAAATAGTATATATTCAATTCCTACTAATATTAATCTTAATACTATAAACAATAAAGTAGTTTCTAAAGTAGTATTTAATATTAAGACTAATAAGTAATTAAATTTCTATAGGTTACTTTTAAAATTACCCTTAAATATCTAAAAGTATATCAGATTATAAAGGTCTATATAGATATAGAAAGTTACTGAATATACAACATAAATAGAGATTATTATAAAGTTTATCTTTATAGTATTATTATAGTTAATATCATAAAGTTAGCTAAATAATACTAAATTAATATTATAGTAAACTGTACCGGTAGGCTTACAGAGATAGGTAGGTGAAAGCTTATTTATATAAAAAGCTATCTGTGGAGTAATACTATCTAATATATAGGTTTATAGGTATATCTTACGTAAGGAATATCTTATATAAGCAGGCTATATAATCAGGAATAGTTACCTATAGGCTTAAAGCTATTATAATATATCCCTTCAGAAAAAACTATATCTAAATAAATACTAACTAATATATAAAGTTAGTTAAAAATTGCTATTTAATATTAAACTAATTCCGGGGATATATAATAAATAAAATAAGGTATTAACTAGTTACTTATATAATACTATACTAAATGTAAATAAATAACAAATTATTTCTTCCTTATAAGTTATAAATAATATTCACTTAGGATATGGTTTTAGGCTGAAATAAGTTATAAGGATACCATAGCTTAATACTATTTTCAATATACCTTCCTCTTAATTTCTCCTCTTTAGATTATCACTACTATTATTATATTAATATTTATTTAAGATTATATTATATATATATATAAAAACTTTTACTACTAATATTATTTTATAGAAGAATCAATATAATAACCTTCTTTTTAGAAGTAATTTATACTACTATATAGTAAGTAGTACTAGCTGAAATTAATACTAGCAATAATAGTTAGAATAACTTCCCTATACAGAAGCTATAGAAGTAGAGTAAAGAGAATATAGATAATAATAACTAAGGTAACTTCCCTATACCGAAATTTAGTAAGAAAAAGTAGCCTCTTAGTATAGTTACTTAACTTCTATTATTTTAGATATTATTAGTTAATAATTTATTTTAGATAAGAAGTAACCTGCGGGGGTAGAGAGTAATAGCTTAATTCTAAAGAAAATATAAAGAAGGTTTCTAGTAGAGAAAGAGGCTAATAAGTTTTCCTCCAGTAAGTATTATTAATATTAGTTTAGTATATAACTAATATTTAGTTAGTTTAGATATTTACTAATAGTAATATAAAGTAGGTAAACTCTAAGGATAGTAAGCTTATAAATTAAAGCTAGATAGCTTTTAGGGATTTTATATATAAGAATTATATTTATAATATATTAAGTGGGAATTTCTAGAGTAACTATTACTAAGTAAAGTTAAATTAGTTAGCTAAATATTAGTAGTATATTATAGGTAAGATTCTATATATACTATTATCTAGCTAGCTAATAATATTAAGGTTTTAGTTTCTTAAGTTTATCTAGAATAGTAATTCTACTACTATAATATAATCTTTAGTCTATATATTACTTATATTTTAAACTAACTGTTAGTTAGAAATTAAGGTAAGTTAAAGTTACGCTATAGTTAGTATTTTTTAATAAGTTTAATAGTAGGTTTATTCCTCAGGAGATAGCTAGTAAGGTAGCTATTCTAAATTATCTTTCTACTTTTATATTTGTAGACTAAGATAAAGGTAATTTTAGATTAATATCTACTAAAAATACTTCTAAAACTAATATTTACTTAATTTTAGCTAATCTTTCTACTAGTAAATTACAGCTAGCTTTTGATAACCTTATTATTAGGAATATTCCGTAGGATATTACTAATATATATAAGAATATTATATTTATATATAAGGTTACTCTTATAAGTAGAGAGTAAGGAAACTTATATAGTATTTTTAGATACTAAAACTTTTTATATATCTGCTACTCTTTTAGGTAAAGTTTATACCTCTTAATACTTTATATCCTATAGGGTAATTAAGCTTTCTTAGCTTTTATATTATCAACCTATAGTTTATATTATAATATATTTACTTATATAATTATATTTATAAGTATATAGATATTTAGGGATATAGCTAGTAATAGAGAAGTATAAAGAAAGATACTAGTTATTAGGTATTTATATTACCTTTAGGTTAGTTACCTATATAATTAGCCTAAGGAGTGACTTTAGTTAGAAACTCCATATAGATAATTACTTTCTGGAGGTTTAGAAGTAATTAGAAATATTAAAATTTTAGCTGTAAGAATATCTTAGTAAGTCTGTCTATTAGTATATTATTTATCAGTATATATATAACTTTAAGATTATATCTCTAAAAAGTTACTTGAAAGCTATAGTTTGTTTTACTATATATTTAAGTGTAAGAAGCTTTACCTCTATAATAAATATAGTAATAGTAACTTAGTAAGTAGCTTTCTACTAAATTAGTTTTCTAAATAGTAAGATAATATATTCCTAGGAGGATTTTTATATCTTATTATTGTTAGTAAATAAGATATCTCTAGTAATAAGTAATATTTACCTACTTCCTAAGCTACTATAGTATATTATAAGGTAGTAAATAATATAAAGATACTAGATTATTTAGTTAATTACTGAAGATATTAATAGGAGGAACTTATAAGGTATTATAAAAGCTGAATATAAATAAAGAAGATATTAGGATAGGTTATAATTAAGATATATAATATTAATTTAACTTTCTCTTAAAACTCTTTTATCTTAATAGCTATAATTATATCTAGATTAGAAATAAAAGAAACTATAGAAATAGAAATTAGAGGTAAAATAGTGTTAGTAAATCTATAGTATTTAGTAATCCTCTTAATATATTAATTATAAATAAGGTTAATTATATATACCTTATAATTCTAAATAATTTATATTCTAAGGAATTACTTTACTGAACCTTAGTCTTTTATTTTATAGATATCTTTTAGTTAGAAATAATTTTAATAGTATAAATTACTATAGATTAGTAATAGAGGATAAGGACATTATTTATATAGAATATAATAAGAACTCTCTCATTAAGTATCTGGAAAAAACAGAAATCTTTATTTATAAGATAGAGTTCTAGGTGAATAAGGAGTAAGGAAAACTTCTTATATTAAAGAAGGGGGGTATCTTATAGCTTATATAGGATATAGATATATTTAATATAATTATTATATTATTTAAAGCTTTCAGGTAGCTAATACTATATAGAAATACTTTTAGAATTAAGATATATATTCAGAAAGATATTAATAATATCTAATTAGAGAATCTTTAGGTTAAAATATATAGTAATAGCTATTATTATATAGAAAGTTTATATAGTTAGTATTATAGTATATATCTATCTTAGAGAGTCTAATTACTTTAAGTTACTATAAATATAAAGTTTTATTGTATAGTAGTTATGGAATCTATCCTTATTTCTCTTATATAAAATATCTACTTAAGGGAAATTAATATTTCTTTAAATATATTTTATAGAATAATTACTTAGGTTCCCTTTCCTTAGAGTATTCTTATTTTAATATCTATTATTTATAAAAAGAAATTATAAAGTTACGCTAGAAGGTAAAAGATATTCTTCCAGATTATAGATAACTTAGGAAGTTAGTTAACTTATATTTATACTGAAAGACTTACAGAAAGAGAAATATAGTCTATTAATAAGAAATATTCTGGAAGTTATTTAAGAGAAGTTATATTAGTTATACTAATAATTTTAGTATCTCTAGAATTTCACTTCTTTAAGGATAATCTTAAAAAACTTTAATATATTAGGAGGTCTTTTATATAATTATACTTTATTTGGGAAATTTCTATTAGAATAGTTAAGTATAGGGTAAAGTATTTATAGAAACCCTCTGGAGTAAAGTAAAGCTAATTAAGTAAATATAGGTTGGGGGAATCTTTTATATTTAGATAGTTACTATAAATAGAAGGTATATAGAATAGCAGTTAAAAGTATTATTTCTAAATACATTTAGATAAAGATCTTAGATTCTATACCTACTTTACGTTAGTTAGTTACCTCTAACTACTTTTAGATACTAGAGTTTAACTACTGGAATAAGTTTACTTCCTATTGAATATAACCTTATATTTTAGATATATTTAATATATATAGTATTTTTACTTATTTGGTTACTTTGACGCTATACCTATGGTGGTACCTAAGCTCTTTACCCTATATGTTGTTCTAACTATAAAATTTACCCGGCAACAGCATTCGTGCCAATACTGGCTCACAACTGGTTTAAGTATTTTTACTTATTACTAAAATAAATAGCTTTATTAATATATTAATTTTAGTATAAACAAAATTCGTAACCTTCTTCAAATGGAGGAACTTTAAGATTAATATTTCTAATTAAATTAAATAGTTTAGAGGTTAACTTAAATGCTAGTAACTAATTTCCTTATTCTAGAGGAAGTCTACTGAGGGTAACTTTAATATCTTAAAGTTTCTTCTTAACCTCTATAATAATACTAAAGGTAGTTATTATATTATAAGATAGAATCTAAGTAGTATTAACTAAATTGAGAATGTTAAGTATCTAGAATATATTATCTATAATATTAAAACTATTCTTAATCTTCTTAACTACTAATTAAATAAGAGTTTTTAGAATAGTCTATTGAATATTTACTTTTATAAAGAATTGAAAATTATTAAATTAGATATTATATATTATAATTACCTAGTTAAATAAAGAGATTTATATTAAGTAGAGATTATATATATTAAGTATATATTCTATTAGGTACTTAATATAACTTCTTAGTTGTATTTTAAATTATTATTTATAAAGTTACTACTTCTATTTCCTCTTAAGTAAGTATATTTAGTATTTTTATATATAAAGATACCTCTAGTTAGAATATAGATTCTTTATTAGAGAGATAATATCTTCTTAGATATTTTACTCTGTATATTACTAAAACTACTTTTTCTTAACCTTAAAAGGTAACTTCTAACTGAAGTTTACTTAAAGGTTAATATTATAAATGAAGATAGTAGTTTTCACTATTTTAAACTATAGGTGGAATAGGAGGTTAATATTATTAAGTATCTTAATAAATCTAATAATAATTGCTTAATTAGTGTATTTCTAACTACCTACTGAGTCTTTTATATATAGGGAAGAAAACTTAAGTTTAATTTCCTTTTCTTTAGTATATTACTAATATTTTATTTATCTATTAATTATAATAATAGCTTTCTTAATATTCTGTTACATGTTACAGATAGAAGGATCCTTTTAATATGGTATTTATTATTTAAAAAAATATAGTATATTAAAAACCTATTCTAAAACCTATTCTAAAAAAAATAAATAAGCAGATAGATAGTAAAAGTATCTTTAATTACTATTACTTAATATAAAAGATCATAGCTAAGTAGGTACTTAAAGAGATTCTAAGTAATATAGTAATAGAATTACTAAATATAATATTCTAATTTCTAATAAGAAACAATTTAATACGAATAAATTATTATATAATATTTATATTTAAGGTAAGTAGCTACTTTAATCTTTACCTTCTAAATATAAGTAATAGCTTTTATAAGTATATTAAATTCTAAGTAACTTAATTATAAATACTATAAATATATAGAGTCTCCTTATTTATATAAAGACTCTCTTAAGAAATAGAAGCTTATTGAAAATATATAAGGGTTAATAATATATCTAATGCTAAAAGGAACTACATTAGACTAAGTAGAAACAGAAGTATATTCAAAGAAAATTAAGTTTAACTTTCAAAAAAGATTATATAAGGTATTATTATTATTCTCTCCTTTCAAGGAAACTATATAGTTAAAACTAGAATATTAGATATCCTTCTTTTGGAGTAATACTTTTAAAATAATATTTATATAGAAATACTCAATATATTAAATATCCTTTAGGATTAAATCTATCTTTATTTCATTGAGACTATTTAAGGTAACATTTAGAATATAGTATTCCTTCCCTAAGATTAAGAAGAATATAATACTATTTTCTATCTATATACTAACTAAAAAGATTTAATAAGAGTTAGACTTTAGAAGATCCTTTTAGTTAATAAGGTAGGTAGTACTGTAGTTATCTATGACTATACTGTTACTAAATAGGTAATATAAAGAGATAGAAGTAGTAAAAATACTAAATAATTCTAGGGTTATATAGTAAGGCTCCTCCAGGAGGAAGGGGTTAATAGTAATAGCTACTATATTAAGAAGATACTGTAGGGTTTATTAAGATTAGTTATTTTAGATATATCCTCCACAATAGCTACTATTTCTCTTTCTTCTGCAGCTGTTCTTTTATCTATAGAATAAAGAGCCTGAGGGAGGGTTAATAATAATTAGAGCTTTCAGCTACCTGGCGTGGGATAGCTTAGTATAAAGATTACTGTAGTGGTTCTTGTTAAACTAGTATGGAAGACTAGTAAATAGGTTAAGGGAATTTAACACTTAATAAATTACAGAAGAATAGGGAATACAGAATAATATCTAAAAACAATACTAATATTAGTAGGAAATAGTAATAAAGATAGAAAGTTTTGACTCTACTGAAAGTGGAGAACTTCTGGGTATATCTATAAAAATAGAGTTTATTTTCAGAAAGGTTCACCTTATATATAATAGAGAAACGGAAGCTATTTACGCACGGGCTACTATGAAATCTATTAATCAAATTTTCTAATATTAAACTTCAGCCACGTAGGAGTATAATTTATATAGGTTATATAATCTAAACTCTAATAATTGATTTACTAGAATAAATAGAAAATATAAGGTTATAAAAGTAAAGTAAAATACTTAGCCCTTATTTACCTAATATAGAGTATTTAGAATAAAAGAAGTAATAGCAAAATAGCTATAACTTCAATATCCCCCCATAAAATATATAAAATGAATATCCTTTATAGCTTAAAAAGCAGTAAAAAAGTATAAACTCTAAAAACCATATAGGAAAAGTAGGGAAAGTAACAGTCTGAAAAACCTAAAATCATAAAAAGTAAAAAGGAAAAAACTTAAAGAAGAAAAGAGAAAAATCTAAAAAGCCTAAAACCTTATATAAGTAAAAAAGACAAAGAAAATTCTTCAGAAAATAGATAATTAATATTGTTTTCTTTATAAGAAGGCAGAATATTATTCTTAAAGTTATTCTGTAAAATCCTCTCAATAATATTATTAAATTTAACTTAGCCTAAAAGCTTCGTTAAAAAATCAGCAATATTATTATTTATATTAATATAATAAAGATTTATCTTATTATCCCTAATGAGATCTCTAATATAATAATAATAAATATCAATATACTTAGCTTCTTTATAAGATTTAGTATTTTCAGCAAGCTTTTTAGCTAATTAATTATTAATAAAGATAATAAGCTTATTAATAACTCTAAATCCCAAAGACTTATTCATAAAACTATAGTTATTAAATAAGTAAATAGCTTCTTTAGCAGTATCTAATAAAGCTATATATTCAGCTTCACAAGTAGATAGAGCTACTATTCTTTACTTAGTTAAATTATAGTTAATAATATTATAAAAATCTAGGTAAAATACATAAGCTAAAGTAGATTTTCTATTATGAATATCTTTTACCCAATCTAAGTCTGTAAACCTAAATAAATTAAAGATATTAATATTATTACAGTTATAAATTAACTTACAATTAGGGTTCTTTTTCAAGTAACCCTATATTCTATTAAGGGTAATAAAATACTTTTTAGAAGGATTTAAAGAAAATCTAAAGTAGGTAGTAATAGCTGGAGTAATATTTAGCCTGGTTTTCAAAGCTAAATATAATAAAGTTCCTACTTCTTTTTAATATTCTAATATCTTTTACTTAGAAATATTATCCTTATTCTTAAAGAACTCAAACTTATTATCTAAAGGTATATTAAAATTATAGAGATCTTTCTTATTAAATTTAGTAAGAATTGTATTAGTATATTTAAACTAATTTATTTCTATAATCTTATTCTTTCTGTTAATAACTAAGTTATTACCTAAGAAAATATTAGGTTCTCCTAAATTTTAAATTTTTATATTCTTTTTAAGATTACTTTATATATATACTCAGAAGTAGTAAATTCATTAGCCTCTAATAGTATATTATTAACAT
Organism: Colletotrichum lindemuthianum; assembly: GCA_001693025.2. Classification (NCBI taxonomy): domain Eukaryota; kingdom Fungi; phylum Ascomycota; class Sordariomycetes; order Glomerellales; family Glomerellaceae; genus Colletotrichum; species Colletotrichum lindemuthianum. The sequence continues at coordinate 110,840 of MASP02000101.1, read as the reverse complement.
AACATACTAGAATAGCTAAATATTTACTTTATTAAGGGTAATATTAAGTATAAAACCTTCTTTATCATAAGGAGATATTTTGAAACTAACTTTATATAACATTAATTTAAGGTATAAATACTATGATCTAAAGCTCTATTTTGACCTATATAAAGCCTTATTAAGTAAATATATAAAAGGCTGATTCTTATAGTGATTATTAAAAACTAAACTTTTAGAATCTTAATTACAGATATAGCTAGTGGAAAACTTAATATATATCTTTTTATCTACTTTTATATAAATAAGTACAGTAGTAATATTATACTAAATTAAAGTCCAGCTATAATAAACAGATATAATAAGTAGATATCTATAACTTTCAGGCCTATATGTAATACTAAAGGTTTCTAAATGATTAATATTAAAGTACTAATTAAAACCCTAAGTAACCTTTCTAGCCTTAAATAGAGAATTACTAGGATTCTAATTATTAGGTTTTATTCTGTAAACCTATCTACCCCCTAATATATTAATATTATTCTTTTTAATAAAAGATATATTAGGTAGTAATATAACAGTCTAAACTTCTATAAACTTAATAAACATAACTTCCTTATTTATAGCTTAAATCTAGTTCTTACTATTTTGAGAACTTATAGTATTTAAAAAAGTAGTTAGCTTATTAAGATTATTAATAGATAAAATACAGGAGGTAGTATAAAAATTACCATATTTATCAATAAATAAACTATTATTATAGTTATATTATTTATAGTTAGTATAAAGAAGTAAAGAAAGATAATCTTTAACTATAAGGAATATACTCTCTTTATATAAAAACTATTTATAGTTTTTTTTAACTTCTAGACTTAAAGAAGGAAGATCTATAAATATAGTGAACTTTTTAAAGTTCTTGATATCTATAATCCTATTGGAATAAGTTATAAATAAACTACCTAAATCCTTACTAGGAGAAGAATATAAGTTTATATTACTATTTTCTACTTTATCGGAAGGAAGTAGAAAATTAGTATCTTTAATACTATTATTTTTACTATTAAACTTCATAGTAATAACTGGATTCTCAGAAGAATTATTATATTTAAGTTAGTAAGATTTAGTCTGTAAAGGTTAACTAAACTTAGTAATAACAGTATTACTAAAGATAGATAAACTTTCTTTCTGTTAAGAATTAAACTGATTTTCAAGAATATTAATATCTTTAGACTAAATAGTATTTCGAGATTTGAAATTCCAAACTAAATAAGTATTATAGCTAAAAGTAACTACAGTATCCTTTTTAGCTTTAGGGTCTAGCTTTTTAGAATACTTATTTTTAATTTTATAGTAATAGAGACTACTCCAAACCCTTATATTAGAAATAAAACGTTTCTTCTTATACTTTAACTTATATAGAGTTTTGAATTCTATAGAAGAATATAGTATTCTATTATAAATATAGATAGAAGTATTAATAGCTAAACTCTAAAGAATTCAAGATAAACTAGAGTTATGGAGAAAGATTCTAGTTTTATCAATAATAGTTCTTATAGCTTTTTTAATTAAACTATTAGGATTATTAATATAGGGTGGTCTTATATTATAGATAATATTATTTTGTTAGATAACTTTTATTTTATTATTACAGAATTTAGAGCCACTATTAGTATTAACTTCTTTGATTCTCTTATTATTATTATTATTATTATTTTTTATTATATTAATAAACCTTTTAAAAACTGAAGTTACTTATTCAGAACCTTTAGCTTTTAATAACTTTCCCCAGATACATTTATTATACTTATTAATAAATAAGGTAAAGTATTTATAGTAATTATAAGTTTCTGGAGAAATAGGTTTACATAAATTGAAACTAATATAACTAAGATTTATAAACTTCTTAAAATTATTAGGATCTCTATTTACTTTATTAGTAAACTTACCCTTCAGGTAGGTTTTACAGATAGATAGTTTATGATCTTTATTATACTTATAACTTATATTATTTATAGTACTAATAAGTAACTTAAGAATATTACTGGTATAACCTATTTGATTATACTAGAGTTTCAAGTTATTAATATTGTTATTAATAACAGTATTCAGAATTAAATCTCTACTAATAGGAAGTTGAAACTTATAAAGGTTATTAACCTTAGTTCCTATAAGTAATAACTTATCCCTCTTTATATTAAATAACATTAGTTTATTAAAAAAGATAGATAAGATTCCTATAATATTAAGTCTAGATTAACTTAATAAATTAATACCTAACTGTAGTATATAATAGATATTTTTCAAAGGATATTTAATATTATTTAAAGTAATTTTTAAATTACCTTTTAGAATTCAAATAATTTCTTTAATATTAATCTACTTAATAAGTTTAATAATCTTTGTTTTATTAACTAAAAGAGAGTGATTTCTAACTATATAAATAGTAGCATTAGTATCAATAAAAAAAGAAATAGTATTAATCTTATTGTTAATATTAAAACTTCTAGTTTTTTGAATTTCAGAAATTAAAGAACTTAAAGTTTTATTAGTATAAGATTTTAAAAGAGGTTAGGTAAAAGTTATATTTTCAAACTTAATATCCTTTTCACTCTCTTTCTTATTTTCTTTAATAACTTCTTCAATAGTTAAATTAAGTTACATAAGATCTTCAGTTATAGAATTAGAGATCTTTTGAATATTATTATCTGTTAAAAAAATATTTACTCTTTTAGAGTTATTATTTTTATCTTTTTTCTCCTTCTTTTTTTTCTTGTTAATAGAAGTAGAGGAAGAAGTGCCTTTATTTTTTAAAACTTTTATCCAGCTAGATACATGTTCAGAATAAAGATCAAAATAGTTCTCCTTAGTATAGTTAGTTTTTTTATAGTAATTATAGAAGATATACTTCTGTTTCGTCTAAGGTTTTTTAACTTTATTAGAAAACTGTTTAGTAACCTTATTCTCAAAGCCCTTTTTAGTTATAAAATTTGCTAAAGAAATATATATTTGTCTTTTAAATTTATCTAATAAATTAGAGAATAAAGAATCTAACTTATAAGAATGCTTATTAGATTTAAAATTTTAAGTAATAGTAGTAATAAAACGTTTATAACTTTTATCTAAACTATTTAGAATATAGGTAATAATTACTTAATTTAGTAATTTAATTTTATTATAGAATAGGTTATTAATAAGTTGTTTTATCTTATTAAGATATTCTTCTATAATCTCAAAATTACTAAAAGTAATATTAAAAAGTTCTTTATAAGTAAGAAACTTATTCAAAAAACCACTAGGCTTATAATGTTTTTTAAACAACTCTAAATATTATATATATTAGTATTATTCTTAATAACTCTTAAAAAGCTATCCTTACAGTTTAACTATATATAACTGAAAGCTTTATCATATTTATTAGAGTTACTTTCAGAAACAAGTTTAGTTAAATTTACAAATATATTTTTATTAGTAAGTAAAGCTTTTATATAGATAGACTCAATATTATAGTTTTAAGTTTCTTTTAACTTAGGAATAAAGAAGAATTTAGAGTCTTCTATAATCTTCAGAAATAACTTAAATGTATAAAGTAGTTATTTAATAAAGACTTAATCCAGATTCTAGTATAGAATTAAGATACTAATAGTCTAATCCAGTAAGATATTATTAATCGGCAAGGTTAACAGACAAATAGCCTAACCGTTAATCTGAAAGATTAATATAAAGACTATAACCAGTAGAGATTTAGGGTTCAGATCTTATAAGAGACCGTTTTTTATTAACAGTCTAGTAGACTATATAACCTACTTTATAATAGTTTTAGTAAACTAAAAAAGAATTTCTAATTTATAAAACCCTTAGTAAACCTATAGTATTCTAGTTTATAGAAAGTCTTAGTAAACCTAGAAAGTTAGTTTATAGAAGGTTTTAGTGAATATGAAAGCTAGTTTATATAAGATTTTAGTAAACGTAAGTATTAAAAATCTCAGCTTCTACTACTTAACTATCTCTTCCTATAGCCTAGTAGTAAGCTTACTACTCTAATTAGTATAATCTTCTTATAGATTTATCTAATATTAAACTAATTATTTAATATAAAGATTCAGTTAGTTATTAACTGAGGTTAAAAAAGAAATAGACTATAGAGCCTTATAGAGATAGTTAAGAGAGGTTTTTTATAGATAGATAGATAAAGGAAAGCTTAAGGTTAGTTAGTTTAATCTTTAGTATAATCTGAATAGGTATTAGTAAAAATATAGATATTAATATTAATAGAAGATAAAGATTAATAGATAAGAAAGTAATAAGAGTATATAAGTTAGGCTTATAACCTATTAAACTGGTATAGAAAACTAGTAAATAGATTAAGGGAATTTAACACTCAATAAATTACAGAAGGATAAGGAATTCAGAATAATATCTGAAAATAATACTAATATTAGTGGAAAATAGTAATAAAGATAGGAAATTCTGATTCTTCTGAAAGTGGGGAACTTCTGGGTATATCTATTAAAATAGAGTTTATTTTCAAAAAGATTAACCTTATGTATAATAGATAAACGGAAGCCATTGACGTATAAGCCACTATATGATCCATTTATCAAATTTGCTGATATTAAAGTTCAGCTAATTTAAAGTATACTTTATATAGGTTATATAATCTAAACTCTAATAATTAATTTACTAGAATAAATAGAAAACATAGAGTTATGAGAGTAAAGTAGAATACTTAACTCTTATTTACCTAATATAGGGTATTTGGAATAAAAAGAGTAATAGTAAAATAGCTATAACTTTAACAGTTCTTACTAAAATAGTTTTATATTAAACTTCTTTCAGTATTTAAAACTAATTTACTATACTTATTTAAGTTTCCTTTCAGAGTAATCTTAAGTTAACTATAGTAAAGGGAAGGCTAGATATAGTTTAATATATTACAGAAGTATGTTAAAAGTAACCCTATTTAACTTGCAGTCTGTAGGGTGAATATAGAGTTTTCAGCTAACTACTCTATAAGGATTATAAAGATTCCTTATTTACTTTAAAGGTTCCCTAAGAGATTATTATAGTAAATAATATTAGAAAAGATATTTCTATACTTTTAGAGTAAGAGGATTCTGACGCTAGTATATTTAATTATAATAATTTCATTAATCTGGATATCTACCTAGTCTGTAATAAATTAAGCTTCTATTATACTTAGAAAATTCTCTATTACTAGAATTCTATTAATCTTAGGAATATTATACTAAATAGTATAAAAGTAGATATAACTTTAGGTAGTATACTAAGTAGATATATTATTTCAAATCTTCACCTAGGTAAAGGTTAGATTATACTTCTTTCTAATAGTAGTTGGAATACTGGAATTTAATAAAGTAAGATAGTATTTAAGGTTAATAATAAGGCTGTAAAGTAAGATATTATTTACTAGAAGCTATTTAAAGTAAGCTATTTAGAGGAAAGCTATATTAATAGTTATATTAACTTATTACTCTATTACTTTAAGATATTTCTTAATTTATCTACTATTAGAAGTTCTAACTACTATAAGGTATAGATATACTAAATATTTATTATACATACTGGGGGATTTCTTAGTTATTAGAAAGATAGAAATATTTAGAAATAAAGTTACTTAACACGTTAAATATAAAGTATTATCTTATATAAGTTTATCCTGAGACTGTAATATAGTATAAGCTACTTAGAAGAATTAACTATAAATATTTTTATTTTAAATAAAATCCTTAAGAGAAATTAGATCCTCCTGGAAGTTAAATTTAGGAGAATAAAGGTTATTTAGATTAATATATTTCCAAATATCTTTTACTTTAGTATAATATTCAAAAATAGTATATTATGAAGGCTAATTATAATAATAGTGAAGATAGATAGAGATATTTAAACCTAATAATATTACTTAAGAAAATATTATAAGAATAATGAAATAATTAACTAGAAAGAAGAAAAGAATAAGAAGAGGGTTTATAGATAATATAAGCTAAATAGATATAACTAAAATAATAAATCTCAGAGGGTATTTAAAGCTAGACTTATACCTATAGTAAACTATACTAGTAAGCCTATAAAGATAGGTAAGTAAAAGCTTATTTATATAAAAAGCTATCTGTAGAGTAATACTGTCTGATATTTAGATTTATGGATATATCTTATATAAGGAATATCTTACGTAAGTAGGCTATATAATCCAGGATAGTAGCTTACAGGCCTGAAACTATCATAGTAAGTATATTAGTACATTCTCATTAGTATAAGGATACCTATAGGTAAAATTATTATAGATATAAAAATATTGAAGTAAGTTTCTTACCTATAGGGGTTAACTTAGATATTATTATAGAGGCTAGAGAAATATAAGGTAAGGAAGATTATTTAGTTTTACTGAATCTAGATAAAAAGAAATATAAAGAAGAGTTTTAAAGAGGTAATATAAATTTCTCAAGAGGTTAAGACTAGAGATACTATAAATCTCCAGTTCGAAAAGAATTTAGCAAATTCGAAAAGGAATTATTGTATATACTAAATATATTTAGGTTATTAATATTAAGAGCCTAACTAAGGTTTTAATAAAGTTATAGAAAGTATTCTAACTTAATTATAGTAAAAATTCAACTTAAACTTTAAAATAGTCTTTTTAAGAAATTAATATATAATTTAGAGGCTTTTAGGAAGATTTTAGGGTAGGAAGAATCTAATTTATTTAAGTAATAAATCTTATAATACTTTACCTTATATATACTTTACGTGTAGGGTTTTATAATTACTTCTTCTGGTGTAATAGATCTTACTAATTTATAATATAATAGTAAAAGCTAGGTTGACTACTAAGTAGTATTAGTCTAATTATTAGGGTTATTATATACTATATATAATTTTGTTGTGTGGATACAAACTAATATTCTGATTTTCAGTTATTACTATTATTATGTTATATAATACGTGGCGTTATATAAGGCTCTAGATCTATATTATAGCAATGGCTTACTAATTGCTATACTATTAGGCTACAGCTAGCTCCAGATATCTAGTATCTGTAGCTAATAGAGTGCGGAGGGTATACTACTATATATATAGTAATATATATAGTTACGACATACCCTACGGTATAGCGTAACCAACAGATACCTAAGTTTAGGAAACTGAAGTATATTATAGTATATAGTAGCTATATACTAAAGATAGAAACTATGTATAATACTTAAGTAGTTATAAAATTTAGTTACCTATATAATAAGAGTTTCCTCTATAATATAGTATTAATATTAAAGTATTTTACTTATATAATTAAGAATCTAAGTTCTTATATAAACTTAATTTAACCAATTATATTAAAACTTTTAAGTCCTTATAGTATAGAGGTTATAAATAGCTATATAGAGTTTTAGGATCTTTGCCGTAAGATTTATAACTTCCTGAATATAAATTATACTAAAAATTGTAAGTGGAAGTGAAGGTTCTTAGAGTAGGTTGACGTTATAGAAATCAATCTGTTGGTTTATAACTAGTAAATATTCGTAATTAATTAATTTATTGTAACATAATTGTAACTGGTGGCCTCTAAGAATTTATATCTAGTCTATATTACAGTATACGTATATATATCGCATACTATTAGAATTAATCCGTAGGATAATTCCTCTTATCTGAATAGTTTAAATAAGTGGGTTAGCTGAGAAGTTACCTACCACTATAGCTTTTACTATATTAGTATCTAGTTAATCTAACACTGGTAGTATTCTCTTTTATACCAAAAATGCAAAATCGCGTAAAACGTAAAAATAGCGTCAAACGCAAAAAACAGTCTCTAGTTATATATATCTTTTTGGATATACTAAAAACTATCTAAATACTGCAAAATAGCATTTATATATAAAAGTATAGTTTTTAATTATTATTACTTAAATATCTTAAGGCTTTCTAATAGTAATAACCTCTATCTATTCTCTTTACCTTCTCTTTATTCTCTTTACCCTAATATCCTTCTCTTATTATCCTCTATAGTTTTTATAATTTATTCTCTCATTTATATTATTACTCTATTTATAGTGATAAATACTTTAAGAGCTTAGTTATTAGATATTTTAGTTATATTATCCGTAACGTTATTTTTACTTTTAATTTATTAGATCTTAAAGATCTTCCTTTTCTTATATAATTATTATAGCGCCATAATATTAATTATAAGTTATTTCTTTCTTATAATATCTAGTTAAATCAGATATTTATAAAGAAAGTAGAAATTAATATAGATTATAATTAGTATTATTAGTATCTTAAGGTATATAGTTATTTACCTAAGAATAATAAATATTATATCTTCTATATTAACGTCTATAATTATACTATAGAGCTTAGATACTAATATACTATACATAACTTTCTTTAATTTAGTAGAGAAGAAGTAAATAATATTACCTTTAAGTTTAAAGGTATTATTATTCTTACTAATATCTTTTATTCCTAGGATGATAATAAATCCAAGCTGGAATATTATATTACTATTATTAGTAAAGAATCTATCAATAAAGATATATAGCCTTATTATCTTAATATCAGTAGAAATAGATATTAAGCTTCTTTTAAAATTATTTATTTACTATATGAGGTATTTATTAAGTTTCTTAATATTCTTCAGTATTAGATTCTAATATTAGGTTATAATAGAGAGGTTTAAGTATACCTCCAGTTAGTATATAAAAGCTATATATACCCCTTATATCTATTATCTAATATATATTAACTTTATGGTTTTAAATATATAGTTAATAAGCTTAATCTTCTTACCTTATTCTTTTTAGGTAGGAATAATGTTAATATTATCCTTTAGGGTAATTAAACCTCTATTAAATATGAGAAGTTTATATTATATAAATATTAACTTTAATTTAGCTGCAAATTCCACTTACTGAAGCTACTTCTCTTCTCCATTATTAGATTTAGGTAAGTAAAGTCTAAGGATATTATCTATTTCTATATCTATAATATTAAAAGATAGATTATTCAGTCTGGAGATTATAAGGTATAAATTATATAATAAAATCTCTATTTATAGTTGGTTTTTATAGTAACTGAAATATATTATATACTAATAAGTATTTAACTTTATACAATTATATAAAGATTAAACTATAATAATAATAATATCTTTTGGATATAAACTACATAGACTTATAGGTAGCTATATTAATATAAGGTAATTTAATATTATCTCTACTTATATATATACTTAGGTAATATCTTAGAGGTAAACTTCCATAAAGGTTACCTTTTTAAGTATTACTAATAATATTAATATTAGATAATAGCTAATCCATTAGACTATTAGCAACTATATAAGAATATTAGTTTTACCCTATTTATTGAACTTCTTAATAACTAACTGTAACCTCTTATATAATATATTATTTATATTTTTAATATTATTAATAAAGTATAGGCTAAAGATTCTTATATTATTATATTTTTAGATATTAGAGTATTTAAGGTGGAAAATATCTTTCACTAGTAGAGTCTTCCACTTTATAGTATATAATTTCTAAAATAGCTTCCATATTATTTAAATAAGGCTTTATTAATAAAGTTTAATAATATTAGTAAGTATCTCTATTTCTTCTATTATTAGAAAGATATTATAGTAAATATTGTTTATAAGATTAGTCTCTATAATAAAATTTATATTTTTATATAGTTACTCTTATTATCTTAATTCCTTCTTATTTGATATTATTGTTAATATTTCCTCTTCCAGATATTAATCTGGTAGCTAGTTATTATATAATTTCTGATTTTCTATCCTCTTAGTATATAATTAATATTATAGCTTAACTATTATTAATTTAAAGATATTTAATTTACTACTTATCTTTCATATATATATCTTACTATTAGTAAAAGTAAGTCTAAAGAATTCTATTTATTCTACATATTTATAATAAATACATATTTCTAATTATAATAGTAGATAGTAAACTAAAGTGGTAGAAGAATTATTATATATATTTAGAATATTAGAGATTTACCTTTAAATATAGATTTTATATATCTCTTTTATTACCTTCTAGATAGCTACTATATATCTTAAAATATCTGGAGATAATAGTAATATTAGATTAAGATATAAATATACTCCAAAAACCAGTAAAGTTAGCATAAAGCAATTTAAGTTACTCATATTATTGATTACCTTAACTATATTTTATAATACCTTCTTTCTCTTAATTTCTAGTTTCGTATATTAGATAATTTTATATATCCTTTATAGGGAAATATAGTAATATTCTATCTTACTAATATTATTATAAACTTTAATTAATATAATTTTTATCTTACTATATATATTATTAACTTCTTTCTTAAAGATTATAGCTTTCAAGTTATATTATATATTAATAATAAGTCTATCTGGAGGTTTCTAATATATATTAATTTAATATACTTTCAGTATATACTATATATCCTCTATAAAGCTATATTTTCTGATCTTTATATCTATAAATACTATAAAGATATTAATAGCCTATAGTATAAACTTATTACTATTAAAGTATATATATAATATTAATAATAATCTCTATATTAAACTTCTAGTTATCTTTAATATTAAATTTCAATTAATTTAATATTTTGCTATTTATCTAACACTAATAGTAGTTTTCTATAAATATCTTAATCTTACTAGTTATTATAGTTTTATCCACTCTCTTAAATATATTATTTAACTTATAGATACTAGAATAGCTGAATTACCTATAGAATTACTATATTTCTATCTCAATAAGGAAGTTAGTACCTTTATTATAAACCTCTTTCTATATAGAGAATTATAAATATTCACTATATTTATCTATAAATAGTAATACTCCTTCTAACTTAATTTTATTATTACGATTATTAAGGTAAATTAAAAGGTAATTAATATTAGGAAAGCTTAATAGGGATAATATAGTTATAAATATAATATTAAAGTTAATATCTCTAAAGAATATAGATATTCTAGCTATACTAAAATTGATAAAGTCTTATTTACTTTTAAATCTAATATTTATCTTTAAGGCTATTTTATCTAGAGAGATATTAGGAAGAATTCTCTAGAGGGCTCTAAGTTATTATATACCTTCAGTAGAAAGCTAACTTACTTTAGTATCCGGAAGGATACTTTTGAAAATAACTTTAAAATATTATAAGGTTAGAAAGATTTCTAGTTTATAGAAAGTTATTAAATTATAAAAGGTATAGTTTTAAAGAATCTCTATGAATTTTATAAAGTTAATAGTTTTCTTCTTACTATTTATTATAGTAAAGTAAATAGCTATAAAGTTATCATCTAATACTTTATATATATTATTAAGTATTTTATCTATTATCTCCTCTATAAAGATTATGTTATTAAGATATAGTATAATTTCTTCTATTAATATAATATTAATAATAGATACCTTCTTAAATTATAAGGTAGCTACCTTATATTCCTCTAGGGTATACTTTATTAACCAGTACTTACTCACTTTTTTTAAGTATATTCAGTATTTATTTATATATTTCCTGCTCATATTTTCTTATAGGGTTATCCTAAAGTGGTATTAGTATCTTATATATATTATAGATAAGTTAGTTAGAGGTAGTTAAATTATTATTCTCACTCTGAGCTATTATATATATAATCCGCAAGAAATTAATTACAGTTTATCATATAAATGCTTTTTTGTTTTAACCGTTACTTTTAGCTTTTAAGTATCTTTATTATTTATTTATATAGATTGTTAATAGTCAGCTTAAAGTTATCAAAAATATTATAAAGTATACTAATTATATTATATACTTAATATATAGTTATATATATTCTTTTATTAACCTTCTTCTATAAGCTATATAGATTCAGATAGATATATTAAAGAAAGCTAATTTATATTATTATTATCATTCTAAATATCTTAATTATATTAGTGTATCTATAGTTTTTAGCAAGAATCTTAAGATTTCTATATTTCTATTTTCTGCAGTAATTAAAGTGGACTATGGGTATCTTGAATTTAGTTTGGACTATTATAGCTATCTCGATAATTAAGAGGTTATTTTAGATTAGTAAAATTAATATATTATAGTATAAGTATACTTATTCTACCAGTATATTATTAAATACTCCTCCTACTATATTCTAGCTAATATTATAGCTAATATATTCAGTAATAAATATCTATATCTTATTCTTAATAATATCATATTTCTCTCCAGTATATTTATTATTTACTTTGTATACTTTACTAAATAATAATTCAACTTTCTTATTAGATTAACTAAAGAGAATATAGTACTTCGGTATAAACTATGGTATTCCCCTTATAATTATCAAATCTTGGAGGTCTGATTAGCTTTGGGTATCTTTCCTCCTTATAAATAATACTTATTATTCTTTCGGTTCTTAGTAAGTTAATATTTATATAAATATCTAGCTTTATTCGTTGCAGGCACAATATAAATATTACTTTTATTATTAATATTATTAATATTAATTATAGAGTGGTTACCTTTATTATTAAGTCTCTGGATATAGAAGGTTATTATTCAATAAGTATAAATTCTCCTACTCTTAGGAGGTTATTAATAAAATTAGGGGTTTTTTTAGTCTTTTACCTAAAGGCTAAATATTTTAATTAGCTTTATTTAATATTTTCTATTATCTATATTATTAGTATTTTCTTATTAAGAGTTTCTACCAACTTCTTCTTTAAAATTTCTTTATCTGTGAGGAAATATATATTTCTCCCTATAAGGTAGTTTTCAAGGGCTTAGATTACTACTTTCTCTATATTACCAAAATAGCTTAAATTCCATTCTTTAAAGTTATTATATAAGAGTTTCCATACTTTATTTAAGTAAGTATCTTACTTCTTCAATAAAAATATATAGTAGTAGATAAAGATATTATTAAGTTAGATATTATTAATATTGATCTAAAGTTTAATATTATTACTGCATTATTAAGATATCATCTTGTAGTATATTTCTACTGGTACTTTTACTTCTATATATCTAAATACCTTTTTTTACTTATTAATATTAATTAAGGGGGTATCATTATTAATTTTATCCTTATAAGGGCTATTAATAGAATCCGGAGAGAAAGATATATTTGGGAAACTAGGTTGAAAGAATATCTATAGTTAGTATAACTTTACTATATCTTAATTACAGGCGTTTCTCTAAAAGCTACAACTTTAGAGATAAATATACTTATTAGATAAATTATAACTATTAGATAGAAATCTCCTTCTAGTAAAATCTTGATAAATATCTTTCTATCTGATACTTTTATTAATTTGCTAGATATTGTTTCTTACTAGCAACGTAAGTAACAAATTAGTATACTTTATTTGCAACCTTATGGAGGCTTACTTTGAAGATATAGGTAGATTATTATTAAATAATAATAATATTATGGTTATTATTAATTCAGCTTAGTTATTTATGACATAAATATACCGCCTATAGCGGATAGGGATAATAGGTAATAACATAGGAATATTCTTAGTTATATAAACTTATATATTTATTATACTGATTCTTGCCTTCTTGCTACTATAGAGGGTGGATTAAGAAATACGTTATAGTTATTAGCTAGTTAAATATATTACCTTATCTTTAATTTAAATAATCCTTCTTTTATTCTATTCCTTATTATTTCTTCCTCTTGTTATTCTTTTAGCTTTGCTAATAGTATAAATTCTTTTTCTTTTTGTTTTCCTTTGGGATAAAATATTTATTGAAAGAACTTTCTCTATAAGGGGTTTTCAAGTAGATAGTAATACTATCCATATTGGTATTCTTTATTCTTTAGACTTATTATAGTGTTTATTAATTTAACGTATAGTTACTTTAAGTTTATTAATATTTTATTAAATACTTAGTAGATACTTATAGGTAGCATTAAGGGATAATAGCTTTATAGTACCTTCTATCTTAGTGTTAGGTATAATATTTTGATAATTTACTATTTTCTGGAGAATTCCAAGTAAAAAGCCTTTCTGCTATAGTTACTTATAGAATATATAGGGGAAAGAATTACAGACTGATACTATTATTTAGTTTTAAAGTCCGGATTATTTATATATTAGTTTATATTATTAGTTATACTGTTATAAGTATTTCTGGAATCTCCTTAGTATATAAAATAAGTGTTTCTTTCTATATTATTACTCTCTTATTGTTTAGATTCTAACTCCTAAGTAAGTTACGTTATAGATGCAGATATATTAATATACTGTAGATATAGATATTTTAATTAGATTTATTAGCTTTTCCTTAAATTATTATAGAGGAAAGATTAGTATTTTATATTTATAGTTATTAAGATAGTTTCTTATCTCTTATTGTCTAAATATATATAAGATCTTAGAAAGTAATAGTAAGAAATAGCAATCTTATTATCGATTCCTTCGTTCTGGTTATATTACTTCTATTACTTTATTATAATCTTTTATATCCTTAATTTAATATTAATTTACATTACCAGTTTGCTATATAATATATATAATATAATATTAAGTTAACAGATTATTATAAGTTTATCTTTACTTCTATTTCTATTATAGGTATAGTAATAATATTCCTAAGGTATTATAAAGCTATAATAGTTTTAAGTTACCTATTTCTATTTAGAAGCTATCTGGAGGATTCTTTAGGAAGTATTATAATATTATTTCGTCAGGTATTTCTTACTAATTTATAGTTAAGTAGTAGTAATAAATACCAGTAGTAGTTAAACTACTAATGAATATTAGTTTTTAACTGGTAAATATTCGCAATTAATTAATTTATTATAATTTAGTTATAACTGGTGGTCTGTAATTACTAATTTCTAGTCTATAATATAATATATATATATATATATATATATATATATATGCTATATGCCGTTAGAATTAATCCATAGGATAATTCCTCTTATCTAACTAGTCTAAATAAGTGGGTTAACTAAGGGGTTACTTACTGCCACAGCCTTTACTATATCGACACCCAGTTAACCTAATATAATCTATTAAGAATACCAGAAGTAGTTAAAACTTTGGAAGTATTAGTTTTAAGTATTTTAATATATCTAACTTAGAAACGTTCTAAATATATAGCTTTAAGAAACTTCCAAAAGAAAGCTTTTTTAAGTATTTACCTTAGAATTAAGGTAATTATATAAATATAAACTTTAGCTTTCACCTAAAAAAGTTACATTAGGTAATTTACTAATTAGCTTTCTTAAGTATTGAAGAGGTGTTTTTAGTAGATATCTTCGTCATGAAAATATATAAAATTATTATAATATATACTTTTTAGCCTGGTAGCTTTTTAGTATTATAAGACTCTTAATTATTATATATAACTTGAAGGCAAAATCTGGTATATATTATATGTAAATAAGTATAGCTACGTACACTATATAAGACTTTATTTTAATTATTTAAGTGACGTGAGACCTATAGAGATAATATAGCTACCTGCGATTTAAATAGTGTAAACTCTAGCCCTCGAGTATATTATTGCTTATAAATATAATCTATAAGAGGGAAGGAATATATTCGAGTATATTAGTAGCTTCCAGTTATATTTAACTTAACTATCTATTGAGAAAGATATTAAGATTATTCAATCTAGAATATATAGTAAAGAGAATAGATTCGAAGATATTAAAAACTATATACCTATATTTATTACCCTCTCTATAAACCTTTAACTTAGAAACCAGTTAACTTCTAATATATAGCATATAATGGATAGACTAATAGTATTTATAATATAGAAGTATATATTCTCCTTAGAAATCTTAAACTATTGAATAGGTATAAACCTATTTAATATATCATAGGTTACGACCTTTCAAAAAGAATTAATAATTTAAAACTCTTAATATTCTAAAACCTTCGTTATATATACTTGGTATAAATTCTCTTAACTAGTTTATTTACATTTGAAATATACACATACACACTTCATTGCCAATAACGGTCGGCTGGATATAACGTACTTTTTACACCTCAATATAGTAGCATAACCTTATATCACAGTTAGTTCACACATAATAGATACTAGCTTAATATTATATTGAATATAATGTCTAGAGAAAATATCTTAGAAGGTTACAAAATACTTAATATCTTAAATAAACAAATTAATATATCTAAATTAAAAATAAATAAATCTGAAACACAGTAATATGAAAGTTTGTCTATATAGTAAGTTTATTATATAATAGTATGGCTACTTTAGCTGAAAGGCTAGTTATATAATTACTATTATTTGAGATTTTAAATTCTGTTTAAGAGATTTAAATTCAAAGCAGTTTACTATTTAATTCTCTTCTTTATCATAATATTTAGTATTCAGCTTTAATGTGTAAATAATATATATATATAGTAATAACGTAGAGCTCAGTGGTTGGTACTATATTTAAGGAAATATAGGAATTTATTTAAATTATGAAGGTATTTCTTACTACCTTAAAGGTTTAAGCTACTATCTATAGCCTCTAAAGTAGTATTAAATACTTTTTAGCTCATCTTACCTTAATGAAGGACTTTAGAAAGTTACTATATAGCTTCTATAATAGCTAAAACAATTTTATTTAGGAATATTATATTTAATTAACTATAAACTGTAAATATATAACTTTAGGTATATATTTTAATTAGCAAGTAGACTAATAAGAATATAAAACTATTAATTTAAAATACCTCTATAATGAAGAATATATACCTAATTACTTAGGGTTATATATAGTATCTCACTATTTCTAAACTTATCCTTTAGTTAGTAACTTTATAGTAAGATATTCAAACTTAGAAAACTAAAATATATTATAGTATATAGTAGCTATATACTAAAAATAGAAATTATCTATAATACTAAAGTAATTATTAAGGTTAATTATCTATATAGTAAGATTCTTCTTTATATTATAATATTAGTATTCAAGTATCCTACTTATATACTTAAGGATCCAAGTTATTATACAAACTTACTTTAACTATTTATATTAATATTCTTAAGTTGTTACTAAATAGAAATTATAAATAGTTATATAAATCTTTAGGGGTTTCTCTAAGAAGCTTATAATATTCTCAATATAGACATTTTCAATAACTTTAGGGGGAAATTAAAGTTTCTTAAGGTAGGTTAACTTTACAGAAGTAAATTCATTAGGAATATTAGAAATAGTTAAAATCTCTAAAATACTAATTTTAAATATCACTATAAATATTTCACCTTTTTTTACTTTAGAAAAGTTCTATATAAAAAGCTTTTCAGAAACTTCTAACCTAAGTTTTTTTAAGTAATTACTTTAAAGTTAATATAATTCTATAGATTATAAGCTTTAGCCTCCACCTGAAAGGCATTATACTAGGTAATGCACCAATCAGCTTCCTTAAATATGAAAATAGAGATATATTTGGTAAATATCTTAGCATTTAAGATATATAAAATTATCATAATATATATATTTTGCCTAGTGGCGTTTTAGCATCGTGAGACTCTTAATTATTATCTATAATTAGGAGGCAAAATCTGGTGTATATTACATATAACTAAACATAGCTATATATACTGTATAAGGCTTTATTTCAACTAATTTAAGTGGGGTGAAACCTATAGAGACACCGCGGATGCCTGAGGCTCGAATAGTATAAACTGTACTACTTAAACATATTATTTCTAATATATATATACTTAATAGCTAACAACGGTCGGTTAGATATAACGTAACTTTTACAACTTAATAATTTAAAGTAATAAAATTACTTAAGTTTTAAATATTAACTATTTAAGATAGTAATACTTTCGTAATATTTCTCTATTAATTTCAAATATCTCTCCTCTATACTACACTAGGAGAATATAGAAAACGGTTAATAATAAAATCTTCACTATAAATCTAGTAATCTTAACACTTTTTAATAGATATACCTATATAACCAAAATACTGAAACCTATAAAACTTACATTATGTCTAGATAAATACCTAATACTATATATATATAACTCTGGTATAAGATAGATTATAGGTAATTATACTAGAGGATTATTAGTTTAATTACTAGGGTTACTATATATAACATATAATCTTACTTTATTGGTATAAACTGGTATTCTGGTATTTCTTATTATTATTACTATATTATATAGTAAGTAGCGTTACATAAAACTCTAGATCTATTATGTAGTAGTTACTTACTAACTACTATATCTTCAAGATATACCTAGTAATAAGTAGCTAGTATCTATTACCCATATGATAAAGAGGATATACTACTATCTATATAATAGTATATATAGTTATTATATATTTTTTAGAATAGTGGAACTAATTTTGATATTACCTCTCTTTATTATATACTTAAAATCTCTCTATTTATAAAGAAAAAGTACTTTTCGTAATCTATATCTTTTTTTCTGAATAACACTGAAATATTCATTTATCCATTCTACCTAAGTTAGTTACATGCCTATTCAAATGATTATAATATTTAAATTAATATAGTCCTTTGGAGTATAGTTTAGAGTGTTTTTATGAATTTATTGGTAATATTATTATCTCTATTAACTTACTATATCTTATAGAGCTTTTAATATTTATATAACTACCTTAATACTATAATATTAATTAGTATTGAAATACTAGGCTATAGGTATTTACCTTATAGTAGTATTATATCTACAGGCTGAATATTCTGTGGAATATTCTACTTCTTTCTTTTATAGGGTATATTAGAAATAACGTGTTCGAGCGGCAGAGTTTGCACCATTCGAGCCTCAGCTACTTGTGGCGTTTCCATAGGCCTCGCTCCACTTAAATTAGTTAAAATAAAGCCTTACGTAATACGTGTAGCTATATTAAGTTACAGATAATATATACTAGATTTTGCCTCCTAATTATATATAATAATTAAGAGTCTTATAATACTGAAAAGCTACTAGGCTAAAAAGTATATATTATAACGATTTTACATATTTTAAACGCTAAGATATCTACTAAAAATACCTCTATTTTGATACTTAAGAAAGCTAACTAGTAGATTACCTGATATAATTTCTTTAAGATAGAGGCTAAATTCTATAATTTATAGAATTATCTTAACTTTAAAGTGGATACTTAAAAAAGTCTCATTTTAGTAGCCTCCTAAAAGCCTCTTATATATAACTTTCCTAAATTAAAGAATACTAAAATGCCTGAAACTAATACTTCTAAGATCTTAACTGCTTCTAGTATTTTTAATAGATTTACCTCTATAAAGTTAATCTATCCTAAGGAGTTTCAACTTCCACTTAAGGTTTCTAATTATATTTACACTTAGAATATTATAGACCTTACAGAAAAAAGCCTAAAAGTCTATATAGCTTTCTATAACCTCTATAATATAAGAGTTTAAGAATATAAATATAAGCAGTTGAACTAAACTTATATATCATTCTAGATCCTTAAGTATTTTAGTAATATACTTAAATACTAATACTGTAACTTAAAGGAGGATCTTACTATATAACTAATAAACCTTTATAACCACTTTAGTATTATAGATAACCTCTATTTTCAGTAAGTAACTACTATATACTATAGTATACTTTAGTCTTCTAAGCTTAAATATTTTACTATAAAGATAGTAACTAAAATATAGTTTTAGAAGTAGTAAGATATTATATATAAAGTTTAAATAGTTAGCTATACTTTCTCTATTATAGAGATACTTTAGATTAATAATATTATACTCTTACTAACCTACTTGCTAATTAAATTATATACCTAAGGCTATATATCTATAGTTTACAGTTAACTAAATATAATACTGCTAAATACAATTATCTTAACTATTATAGAGGCTATATAGCAGCTTTCTGAAACCTTCTATTAAGGTAAATTTAACTATAAAGTATTTAATATTACTTTAGAGGCTATAAATAGTAACTTCAACTCTCAAGATAGTAAGATATACTTTTTTAATTTAGATAAATCTCTATACTCTCTTAAATACAGTAAAAACTACCAACTTTTACACTATTATTATATATATTTACTACTTACATATAAAGGTTAGATATAGAATACTGCAATTAAGGAGAGAATTAAATAATAAATAACTTTAAATTTAAACCTTTTAAAAAGAATCTAAAGCCTTAGATAATAGTAATTATATAGCTAGCCTTTCGGCTGAAGTAGTTATAATATTATATAGTAAGCTTATTATATTAAGAAACTTTAGCAGTATTCTCTCTAAAACTTATTTGGTCTTAATTTAGGTATCTTAGTTTATATTTTTCAAGATATTAAATACTTTATAATTCTTTGGAGAAACTTCCTCTGGAAATTATATTTAGTATAATATTAAGCTAGTATCTATTAAGAACTATAGAGACGCTGAAATTTATATTATAACCTTCAAAAGTAAGAAGGCTAATTTATATCTTTATAATATTACTTTCTGTATCTTTCTAGCTTTAAATTTTATCTTCGTTTAGCAGTTATAGAAGTAAAGTTACTAATAAAATATTAAGTTAAATTATCCTTTTTAACTGCAGAGAAGTAACTACTTAGAGATTATAATTATTAATATTCAATATAACTAATAAGTTCTTAAATACTATATACTTCATTAGAGGTTAACTACTCCAGTAATATAGATAGTATAGTATAAGCTTTCTTCTAAATACTATTGCCGCCAGAAATATATTATAGAGACTATTTAGAAACTTCTTAAAAGTAATAAATAACTTTAATATTAGCAGCTAGAACATTCTGGAAGAAAGCTTCTTAACTACGTTATCTTAACTATATACAGTATTTATATTACTAATAGTTACTTAAAATATAATAAAGACTAATTGACTTAGAGGATATATAAAACTTACGGCGTTAGTAAGGTAAAATAGATTATTTGCTGCGTGAAACGTAAAAATACCTTATATACTACCTCTAGAGAGTATATTATATTAAACTTTTACCCTTACTACTAAAGCTATAGTAGCTATACTTCTTCTTTAATATTTATAAATAAAGCTACTAACTACTTATAGAACTTTCGTCTTATAGATCACACTGAAGCTATTATAATTATAGTATTTAATAACTTTATCTTACTTCTTAAATGTTAATATAATATTAATATCAAGATCTTTAAGTATAATAAATAGATTCCTAGATATAAGAAGCTAAAAGCTATTCTAACTACTTAAGGTATTTACCTTAAGCTATTTACACTATATATAAGGCTAAAATGAAGGTATAAAGTATATTAAAGCTGTTATTAAAACTTATATAAGAATTATAAAGTAAGTAAGGAAGCAAACTACCTTCTAATCTCTAACCTGAAATCTTATAAGCAGCAGTATTTTATTATAACTATATACTAATACGCTTTTTAAACTGACAAATATTATACCAAAAGCTTTATAAAGTTACTTAAAAAGATAATACCGTAAGGCTAAACTTAGCCTATCTTTACGTATACAGCTGTAAGTATTTTATTTTTACTATAGATATAAAACTTAAGTATAACCACCTTACCGACCTTAAGGGGTATACTTTCGTTAGCTTTTTAGTTAGCTATATTTTAACTAACCAGTTTTAAATATAGAATCTTTTGCAAAATAAGGTTATTATAACTTATAATATTTCTTTTAATAAAATAATGGTTTTTCAGTAGAAAATTAATCTCTTTATAAAATAATTTCAAGAGGTTTAACTTAAATAAGATTTCTTATTAGCTATAAGAATAATTAGCTGCAGTAAAGTTATATAAAGCCAGCTTAAATACTTACTTAAGCTTGAATAAAAAGTCTAATAAGATAATTTACGCTAAAAATACGGAAGGTAACTATAAAAGCTTAAGGTCTTATATTCACACTAGAGCTAACCTTTAGCTTTCTAAGACTTTATATAAAACCGTACAAATTATATTATTAACCTCTCTAGAGTTACCTGCTGCATTCTTCTAGAATCTCATTTATATAAATAAAATCGTGGGAAGGTAAGGAAATTGGATACCTCCAGAAAAAGTTAAGTATAAGGAATAAATAAGGTATTACGCTAAAGTAGCCGGAAGATTTTTATTTAAAGTTATTTTCTTTAGCTGGTATTCTTTAATTATTTTAAGATACTTCTAAATACTTCCACTTATAGCTATAGAATTATATAAGTTTTTAGCTGTAGGAAGTTCCTAAAGTTTAAATTTTAAGAAAACTCTAAAATATTATTATAAGTTCGAAAGATAAACTTCAGCCGTCGGGTAAATTAAATATCAGAGAATACTTGAGATATAGGAAAATAAAAACTTCTACTTTAGAAATTCTATAGTGAAAGCTATTACTATTATCTATATCTTACTAAGCAGTATTTACTTATCTATATACTGAAGCTATAATAGTAGCTGAAAAAGCTTATTTTAGAAGTTATATTAAATTATACTTCTGGAGTGAAATTAGTAGAACTTTCATAAGAAACTTAAAAATTCTAAATTACTATTGAATTTATATTTATAAGCTTAATAAGTATAGATATTTTCTTAAAATTGAAACTTAGCTTATTATTTATAAAACCTAATAGCTGTAATATAACTATATAATCTATATAGCTACTCTAGTAGGTATAGTTTTTTAGACTCTTATAGTAATTACTAACTATTTTAATTTTATATTACTTTAATATAATATAGTTAATACTTTTATTTAAGTAATACTTAATAAGGTAGTCTATATAGAAATACTATCTAGTTATTAAAAGCTTAAAAACATCTACTATTTAAATAAAGTATTCTATAGCTTTCAAAAATCTTCTTTCCTCTAGTAGTATTATCTAGAGGTAGATCCGAAATATTTTAATTTTAAGTTTACTATAGGAAAGTTATATTACTAACTTAAAGAGTATATTATCTTCTTCTTCTATATTAATAACTATATACTCTCCTTTCCCTCAGGAGATATATCTAAAGTATTTATATTATTAATAAATCTCTAAAAGAAATATTATCTTGAGGGGGGTAAAAACCTATAGTGGTTCCTTAGTATTAAGGTTATTTAAAATTAAATAATATAACGGCTGTAGCTTTCTTAAGTAGTCTATATTAAGAAAGTCCTTAAGTACTTTATAAAGTATATATAGTATATTAAATAGTTTAATACTTCCCTCAAACCTAAAAAACTTCTCCTATAACTTAATTAAGCTTTCTATATGGAAATTAAGTGCTAATAGTAAGATATTAGCACTAT
This sequence comes from Colletotrichum lindemuthianum, assembly GCA_001693025.2. Classification (NCBI taxonomy): domain Eukaryota; kingdom Fungi; phylum Ascomycota; class Sordariomycetes; order Glomerellales; family Glomerellaceae; genus Colletotrichum; species Colletotrichum lindemuthianum. The sequence continues at coordinate 87,599 of MASP02000101.1, read as the reverse complement.
TAATTATATTACAGTTATAATAAGATCAGACGTTATTTATATAGCTAGTTAATTATTCTATTTTAACTAGAACCCTAGAGATAAATATTAAGTTAGGGCTAAGTAAATAATATAATACTTTAGTAAAACTAAAAACCTCTACCTTAAGTTTAGCTATAAGGTTAGTAATTTATAGAATAACCTTATTATTACTATAGATACTAGCTTTGCGGATAATAGTAAGAATTAAAAAAGCTTTCAAACTTATATTATATACCTTTTTGGCAGCCTTACAGTATAGTAAGCTAATAGATAAGATACTATTACCACTTGAATAACTAAAGTAAAGCTTTTAATATTATTATAAGTAGTATAAGAAGCTATTTTTACCAGACACCTTATTACTATATTTTAAGTAGATTTTATGATAAACATTTTTAGTAAAGGTAAGATATATAAACTTTATTTAGTAATCTAAATTCAGTATAATAACCAGCAAATAATATATTTTATGACTACTAAAATAATATAACTATATATAAAGTTATAGTATATTAATATTTATAACTACTAGCTATAATAAGAAGTCTAGTAAATATACTTTAAAGTTAAGTATATACCCTTAGAAGATCTTATAGCTAATAGCCTCATAAAGCCTTTTTAAAGCTGCTAGTTGAATATTTCTATTATCTAAATTAATATAATAAACTAGTTAAATTACCTGAAAATATAGTAAGAAAAGAAACTTTAAGAAAAGCTACTTCCTATAAAGGGTATAGCCTACGCAATTAAACGTAGGGATACCTTAATTGAAAGAATTTAAGCTAAAGGAGAAGAGTTTTCAGAGAGGCTACAGAATACCTATAAAATAGGTTTAATATAGTTAGTAGTAGTAGAATAAATTCTGCTAGCTATAGCTAGTTCTTATAAGTTTAGCCTATAATATATATTCTCCCCTCCAGCTAGCTAATTAGGAAGTTATAACTACAGTATAGTTACTTAGCAGCTATAATTAATTAGTATTATCTAGATATCTATATACTATTTATTTACTTCTTACTATAGCTTTTATATATTTATAGTTTCTTCTCCTTCCCTTATAATTATTACTATATTATTATATATTACTATACTATTATTATTACCTTTTCTAATCTCCCACTAATATTCTATAGTTAAAGTACTTATATTTCCTTTTTATATTATCTTTTTCCTATAAGTTATACTAGCTACTATAGCGTTACTCCACTAATGATATTATTATAGAGATTAGTAATATTACTTCTATAAAAATATTAGTAGATTATAATCCATTTCCTAATATCTTTATAGCTATTCCTGATACTTAATAGCCTCCTACTATTAAAAAGCTTAACGTTAAAGTTAAGTAAATATTCTGCTACTTTAATAATAAAATAACTACTAAAGATATCCTCTTTAAGAAGTTTAGGTTCCCTATATTATCTACTTACTTTACTACTATATTATCTATATTATCTATATACCTGTCTGCTACTAATAATAATAAGGAAAGTATTAAGGATAATAATAATAAAGAAAGAGAGAAGGAGTCTATATCTACTAAATATATTATAATTTCTTTCTCTACTATAAGTATTATATTTTACCTTACTGAAGTTATTATTACTAATTAGGTAATAGTTTTACACTAAGTATATTTATATTATCTCTACTATTTATTCCTCCTCTACTACTTCTATAGAGGATAGTCCCTATAATCTCTTCTATTTTACTTATACTACTATAGTTATTAGTAGTAATATCTCTATTAGAGATAAGGAGGTTGATATTTACTATAATATTCTTAGTATATATTAATACTATAGCTTAGCTATTTATATATTAACTTTAAATATATAGTTGCTAATACTATATACTACTTACGTTATGCTAACCCTAAGTTTAGCTACTACTGTAATAAAGTTAGTATTTAATTACCTCCCTAGATATTCTTATACTTTATTCTAATAAGTTATAGATAAATAAATTACTACTACTACCTGGCGTATATTTATTAGTATTTATACTAACTTTAAGGCTAAGGATAACTTTATTATTTATAGGTACTATATAAGCTACCTTATATTTATTCTCTATATATTTCTAATATCTATTTTAGGTAACTACCTTCAGAGAGATTTACATTACCCTCTATATAGTTACTGTAAAGTAGACTAAGGAGGAGAATACTGCTACTAAGCTTCGCTCTACTAACTGCTATAAAGATAAAAGTTGCCACTTTAGTATAACTATTATATTACTATCTTCTACTTATTTTATATTTACTACTATAGATATTTCTACTTTTATTGTCTATAAGGAGGCTATTACTCTCTCTAAATAATATCTCTTTCTCTTAGAATTCTAAGTTTATATAAGTATCTTACTTATATTACTTTTATATCTATTTATCTAACTATTTTATAGATTACTAACTGCTACTTCACCTAAGCTTAGGAAGGAATATTCTCTAGATTCTACATCTAGAGGGTTCTTTCTTTATTAGTGGCTTCTTATTTATTCTATCTATAAACCTCTACTGCTACCTTTATACTACTATTATATTCTCCAGGGTTTAAGATAACCTTTTTAGCCTTTAGATATAATATTATTTTCTTCCTCCCACACTTTCTTATTAATATATAACTACTATAGTTATAGTATTCTGATTCTAAGCCTATTTTATAGGGTAATTCTGTATATATATTGGGTTCTTATTATAATTCTTAACTAGCTTATAATATTTCTTATAAATATTCAATACTATAGTATCTTCTAATAGGTATAGTAGCTTCCATATAGGCTATATATAACCTACCTATTTAATATAAATCTTCCTTTAGCAATCTCAGCTAATACACTTCCAGTATACTATATATATCTCCTTAACTTTCTACTTATTACCTTCTTTATTATTCTATAGTAGCAAAAGTTAGTAATTCTATATTATCTAGCTAAATAATAGATTCTCTGTAGCTTTATACAGAATACTAATATAAACCCTAAAGTAAATACCTCCAGATATATTTAACTTAACTACTATAAGTATAACTATACCTATTACTTTATATATATAGTATAACTAGTTTAACTTTTTATATAGGTAAAGTAAATAGTAGTTTACTATATAAAGCTATATTTTATCTTCTTTTTTAAATTTCTCCACAGCCTTCTGCTAGCTATTTACAGAATCCTCTATCTTCTATTTTATAAATACTATAGCTATTTATATTATCTATATTACTTCTACTAACTTATTAACTAGAGTATTTATATTAAACTTCTATAGATTCTTTATATTACCTCCTATGATATATATTTAAATAAAGTTTATATAGTAACTATAGGAGGGGCTGATAGCTTACTCTCTATTATAACTATTAGTAGATATATTACCCCATAAAGTATTATTTCAGCCTTTCCACTCCCCCACTAACTACTGCAGCTAACTCTAAGTTAATTTAAAACTGAACCCCTTATAGCTGTAGCTAGTATATTCACCCTATATTAACCTTTTTATTAATAAATAACAAATAACTTCTTCTATATTAACCTTACGCCCTCACACTTTCATACTCTTACGTCCTTATACCCTCACGCTTTCTATATATAATTCGAATATCTTAAGAAATTTAATTGATACTAACTATAGCTACTTTATTTAAATATTTATTATAACCTTAATATCTATAATCTTAATATCCTTATCCTCCAGACAAAGTTTTATACTTCTAATATGAAAGTTTTCCGCTACTAAAATGAAAGTTTTCTGCTACTAATATAAACTAACTTATAATTTCTATATAAGTATAGTGGGATTTAGCCTGATTTTATTAGCAAATGATCTTAATACTTTAATTAAATACAGCTAATATATAAACAATGATAGTATAAATATAAATATATTTAATATAGCTATATAGGATTTCAAACCTCGTTAATTATAATATTATAATACTCTAAAATATCTAGTAACTAGTATAGTATATTAATATTAGAATACTATCTAATTAATAACTAGTCTCTGAAATTATTAGCTTAATATAGTATATTATAGGATAGCTAGATAATTTTCTTCTGAAGTTCTAAACTCTACCTATTAATATTAAAATTTATAATATTATTTAGACTTTCTAGAAGATAGTAATGTTCCTAGTTATAGAAGTTATAATAGAATATATAGTTCCCACTATTATATTTCCCTAGCTATAGATAGCTATATAGATTTAAGGGGAATTTCAGTTGTATTATAAAGATAATATTAAGGATAGTTTGGATATAGAAGAGCGATAGATTATAGAACGTTTAGCTTTCAGCCCTCTATTTTATTCTATCTTTAAGAGGTTTAAAAAAGTTCTTAACCCTATAACCTTAGTGGTTACTTTTAGCTATATATATTAAGCTCTAGTTTTATTAAGGCTCTCGCTATATAGATTATTACTATAAGGTCTTCCTCCACTATAAGGTTAAATATTACAACCAGAAGTATAATTATCTATAATAATAGGTAATCTTATAACTATTTAAACTAGTTATAAGCTAGTATTAGTATAAATATTATTACTTAGTAAATTTTACAGTTAGAACTATATATAGAGTGAAGAGCTTAAGTATTACTATAGGTATAAAGTAAAAATAACTAAATATAGTAGCTATACTCTAAGAAGAATAAGCTAACCTCTGTTACTAATACTATATAGCTATTAAGAGCTAGCTATATTATAGGAAAATAGCTCTCCCAGTTATCTTATATATAACTAACCACTATATAGAGGTATATCTTAATCTTCTAATTAAACTATTTAGTTACCTTATCTATCTATAGGTAGTATATAATATTTAGATACTATTTAATATTAGTAAGAATATAGAGTTGCTTCTAAAACTAACTTATTCAGTTACTAGTATAATTACTAATAATTATTTATAGAATTCTATAATGTTAAAAGTAATAGTTTAGAGCCTATTCTATGTACTCTTCCACCCCTATTATTACTATTAGCTTAAATATAACTAATTTACTTGGGTAATTTATAATTATCTATATAAAATAGATATTACTTTTAGCTAACTTAGGAAAGTTAGTAATAAAGTTTATTATAAAGTTACTCTAGACTCTTTCTAATATTAGTAATAGCTATAGTAACCCTCTTTTCATATTCCTCCAGACTATATTAATACTATAGATATTATAATTATATATTAAGTATCTAATATTTCAGAACAAGCCTAGGTAGTAATATTAATAGAATATTATTTTAAATATATTATTTCTTTCTGAATAGCCTACTAGGCGAAAATTATAAGTTTTCTGGATTATAGTTATTTATAACATATTATTTAGATATTCTTAATTTATATTACTTAGTATTCATATGTAGTTTCTTTACATTAATTATTCTCATATATTAAGAGTATATTTAGTAACTTAGATTTTAATATTAGTAATAATAGGGAAAATATACTTTTTCTTAACTATAGCCTTATAGATTTCAGAATAGTATTAATTCTTAGGGAGGATATTATTTTAAAGTCTCTAGAGGTTTATACTATTCTTAAATACTTATAGTAATAGAATTCTAAAAGTATATTATTTCTATATTCTTCTGGCAGCTGGAATATATAGTTGCTATAGATAAGCTAAGTTAGAAATTAGCTTAATTACTTTCCCTTACTTTCTTTTATTCTTCTAACCGTTAGAAATATCTTATATATATCTAGAAAGTATATTTAGTATAGTAGCTAAGTAGCTAGGCTAATACTTAATTTTGAAATAATATTAAGTTAGTTACTTTACCTAGTAGCTTTAGTATTTATTAAGTTTCTGCTTTATTATAAAAAGCTTAAGGTTTTTATAGTTTATTAGAATTTAAAATTTATTATAGCTTCTTAGCTTTATATTTCAGATACTTAGATATAATATAATTACTAATAGTTTCTTATTATATATTAGGTAGTTATATTATACTAGGGAGAGCTTCTATAAGTAAAAAGTAGCTAACTAGTAATATTCCTATATATTCTCTTGCAAGAGGATACTGCTAAAGGTAAATTCTAAGTAGTTTATCTTAATAACTATTATAAGGTTAAGGTTAAAATAATAGAGAACTGGGGTAATTATAAATCATTTTTTTAGAATAGTAAAAATACTTCTTTTCTCTTCCCCTAATAAAATATAATATTCTTTCTAGTTAAGGTATTTAGTAACGTTATAAAAACCATATAGTTATTCATAAATATTTAGTAATAGTTAGTAAATCTAAGGAAGTTTTATATAGCTTTTACTATTATTAAGGTAAGGTATTTATTTATTATCTGTATCTTTTCTAGATGATAAGTAATATTCTTATCCACTTTCAGTATAAACTTAATATACTTTACGGTTTTTATAGAGAAAATATATTTAGCTGAGTTAAGGTTAGGTTTAGCTACAGATAAAGCTTATAGAATTTACTGTATCTTCTCTTTATAGTCATATTATAATTCTAAAATATAGATAAGAATATTATTAAGGTATACTGTTATACAGTTATTAAGGAACTTATAGAAAGTATTATTTATATAGTGCTGGAATATAGCTGAAGCTTCCGTAAGACTGAAGGGGCAGACTAGCTACTTAAAAAGGTTATACTATATATAAAAAGTGATTTTCTCCTAATATCTTTCTATTATTCCAATTTTATAGAATATAGTAATAATACTCAGCTTTATATACTAAGTGGCAGAGGTTATATATTAAAGAGTTTTTAATATTGGTAAGTAAGCGATAGTAGTTCTTTTTTATAATTATATTTAGTATTCTATAGTTATAATAGAAATATAGGTTACCCTTAGGCTTTTTTATAAAAAGAATTAGTATTTTTATAAACAACTTACTTACTTATATAAACTCCTTATTAAGAAGGTTTTAAACTATTTTCTTGAGGATTAGTAGTTTTTTATGGAATATACTGTAAAGTGGTTTCTATAGTAAAAGCTATTTCTACTTTTTCTTTCCCCTTTTAAGATAGATTTTATAATTTACCTCCAGGTGGATAGATAGTATAAGGTATACCTTATTATAGTTAAATAGATTCTTAAATTTCTTATATACTTATTATAGTAATATTATTAAATTATCTTTCTTATTCTTTATCTAAAGAACTTTCTTAATATCTACTAGATTAATAGCTTTAATAATCTCCGTTAGTATAGGGTGTCTATATTATATATATTCTTAAATCTTATAGGCCCTCTAGTATACTACTGTAAATAAGAATATTAATACTATTCTAACTATAAAAATATCTTGAATAAGTAGGCTTTCCTTCTATTTAATAAGAGAAATATAAACTTTACCCTTACTATAGTAAATATAACACTTCTAAGTATTATAAATTACCATATTACGCTCCATTTATAGCTTACCTAAGAATATATTAATATCCAATCTGTTAACTATATAGATATAGATTCTCTAAATATAGCTATTAAGTTCCAGATCAAATACTATAATACCTTATATTAATATATAAGCTACCTTATTCATAAAGCCTCTAAGTATCCTAGATACTCTATCTATATATAGTAAATAAATTTAGTAAATCAGCTAGTAGTTAACTATAGCGTAAATATTACAGCTACTATCTAAAGATATTTAAGTAATATATTCTTTATTAATCTATACTTCTAATAGTATAAATAAGCTACTTATTTTATATTTAATTTTGAAAATATTTCTAATTAGTTCTTTCCTCTTTTATAGACTCCAGAGCTTAATTTTATGCTAAAGTTAATCTTTTCCTATACTGCTATTAGAGGCTAAGCTTTTATTATTTTCACTAAAGTACTCCTAGTTTATAGTTACTTTAGTAGTGTGGAAAGTATATTCCTTAAGGTAGTATCTAGTAATATACCCTTAGGTTTGATAGTTATAGTATTTATATATCTTTTAGCAGCAAGAGGCGCCCTACGGAGAAGTATCTATAGTTTTTACAGCCTATATAACGCCTATTATATCTATATTACTATTACTATCTACTTTTAAGGTATACTTCTAATCCACTTTAGCTAACTAGTAACCTAGAATAGAATACAATATTTTATAACCTTCTAATTATCCTACTATACGTTAGATACTATTAATATAATCCTTAAAGCTACTACTACTAATATTAGTATCCATAAGGTAATAATATAGCTTTAGAAGTAAAATAGCTTATAAATAAACTATCTAAACTATATATAACTATAAAGTACTACCTACAGTAGCAAGAAACTTTTTGGAATAAAGAAGGAAATTAGTAAAGTATTTATAATTCTTTATATACTTACTTAGAAGTTATACTAAAACTTAATTTACTATATTTAGATTATTATAAGTTTAATTTAGATATAAAAGAAAGTTATATAGATTATATATATCCTTAAGGCTACTACCTTTATAAAACTCTATAATAGTTAACTAAATCTTTATATTTAGATATAAGTTAATAAGATATCAAGCTTCTTAATTATTTATAGTAAATATACTATTAATAATAAACTTATTATAAATCTATTATATTTAGATTAGATACTTACTATAGTTTCCTAAGAATTTATTAAGGTTAGGTATAAGTTAGTATTATATAGATATAACAGGATTAGCTACTAAAACTAACTTTAATGTAACTTAAATACTTATTATAGATATATTTATAGGTATAATATCTAAGTAAGCTTATAGTTAGATAATTATATCCACTAAGGTAGTAAGCTGTTAGTTCTATTACACTACTATATCTGCAAAAGTATTAATATACTCTACAACCAGACTATTCTTATTATACGCCTCTATTATATAGTATAATTAGTAATAAGATATATAGGTACTTTTAAAACTTAAATATATAAAGGATATAGCCTGCGTAATTAAACGTAGGGACACTTCAATTAAAAGAATCTAAGCTAAAAGAGAAGAGTTTTCAGAGAGGCTATAGAATGCCTATAAAATAGGTCTAATACAGTCAGTAGCGGCAGAAGGAACTCTACTGGCTGTAGCTAGTTCTCATAGACCCAGCCTGTAACACTTACATTAGTATTAAAAAATCTTAATAAAGTTCTCAACTATTTGTTAGAATTTATAAACTCTAAATTTAATAATAATATAGTTAAAAAAGAGCTAAGAGGTATCTAAAATATCTAAGATACCAGAAAGTATTCTTAGCCTAAATAATAAGAAATATCTAAATAGTCTGTAAATAGTATTACTCTTTCTGCTATAGGGGTAAAGGTTTAATAAAGGTAATAAGATTATAAAAGAAGTTTCTTACAAAATATAAATAAAGTATTTAAACTAGCATTATTTAAAAGAATTAGTTTATAGATATAGTTCTTAATACTGGAGGGGTATATTAGAAATAATATATTTAAGTGGCAGAGTTTATATTATTTAAGTCTCAGGCACTTATAGCGTCTCTATAGGCCTCGCCCACTTAAACTAGTAAAAATAAAGCCTCGCGTGGTACGTATAGCTATATTAAGTTACAGATAATATACATCAGATTTTGCCCCCTAATTACATATAACAGAATATTTACCTATAACTAACTTTAGTATGCGTAATAATACGTAATTACTGATGTAAGCCTGTATTACTGAAATATTGTAATTAGTAATAATTAGAATATTCTAGAATTAAAGGTAGTACTATAAAAGAGGCTTCTTTACCCTCTTTTAGCATATATCTAGATAAACTAACAATAGTACTCTTTATAATAATATAATTACTATTCACTCTTTTATACTATCTTCTCTTCCCTTGAGAATATTTAGTATATATACCTTTAACGTAAGGTATCACTTTACTGAAAGTAGGTCTTGTTAGAGTTATAGCATTTTGCTATTACTCTTTTTATTCCAAATACCCTGTATTAGGTAAATAAAGGTTGAGTATTCTACTTTACTCTTCTAACCCTATGTTTTCTATTTATTCTAGTAAATGATTTATAAACGTTTAGGTTATATAACCTATATAAATTATACTCTAAATTGGTTGAACTTTAATATCCGAGAATTCGATAAATAAATTATATAGTAGCCTGTACGTTAACGGCTTCTGTTTTTCTGTTGCATGTAAGGTTAATCTTTCTGAAAATAAACTCTATTTTGATAGATATACCCGGAAGTTCCCCACTTTCAGTAGAATTAGAACTTCCTATCTTTATTACTATTTCTACTAATATTAATACTGTTTTTAGATATTATTCTGAATTTCCTATTTTTCTGTAATTTATTAAGTGTTAAATTCCCTTAACTTATTTACTAGTCTTCTATACTAGTTCAACAGGTCTTAACCCTACCTACCTTACTATAATTAGTAACTACCTCTCTTTAGTAATAGTACGTTTTATAAGGTACTTATAAAATAAGTATAAGTTAGCATATATAAAAGTTAGAATCTAAGTGAGGTTTTTATACCTAAGAATCTTCTTAAATAATATAGTTATAATATAGGTAGAATCTCTCCTAACTATTATAATACAGATCTGTAAAGTAAATATACTCCTAGTAACTTTTTTTCCTTTAGTGGATAAGTGATACATGAAGTTACTATAGGGGTTAAACTAAATATTACTAATTAGAATCTCCTAGCCTAAGATTATGATAAATCCTACTTTAGATAAAACAATAGTGTTATTAGTAAAGAAGCTTTTTAATAAAGATATAAAGATATACTTTAGAGAGATTAAGCAATATAAAGTTAAGATTCTAGTTAAAATACTCTATTTAGTACTCAAACTATCTGTAGAAAATAGTAACATTATTACTTTAAAGGGTTCATTTTTAGACTATAAATAAGAAGTTGAATAAAGTTTCTGGTTAGTATATTAAGGTAAGATATATTCTATATATATATCATTTGATATATACCTTCTTAAATATCTTAAACATAATATATATACTAGTAAGAGTATCTATTTGACGTAGTGGTTTAACGTCGAGCTAGTTCTTATTATTTTAGTAAGAGCAGTAGGTTTAAATCCTACAACAGGTAACTATAACTAAGGGAATATAATATACCTTCTAGTTATAAAACTAAATATAGTAACTGCTACTAGCTAGAAGTATTTACTAATAGTAGTTAACAGCTAGTAACTATTGAAACCTAGTAATAGGTGTAACTAGCTAGCAGTAGATATTATATAACCTCTATTGTAATCTTTAAAGAGTAACTATAATAAATATAAATATATAATACTTTCTCTTTATAATATATTTCTTTTATTTATTAGTTATTATATTAACTAATTATACTTACTATTTAAGGTTTCCTCTTTTTAAAAGGTTCCCCAGCTTCAGCTTATCTATAGAGTTTATAAGGTAAACGCTAACTCTTAGATATAACTACCTAAATAGAACCCCGAGAGGTATATAATATAAATAGTCCGAGACCTTTAATATAACTATATACTAATAAAAGCTAGTTTTTACTTTTAGTATTTTTAGTCTACATAGAGGTTATAACTATAGAGAAATAAGATACTTCTTTTAATTACTATAGATATAGTTTCTAAGAATATAATCTTTAAATTTATATTTATTACAGACTATATCTGGATATCCGGACAGAGCTATACCTAAGTATCCGAAGCTAACCCCCTCGCCTGAGTGGAGCCCCAGTAGGCCCTATATAACACTATATATACAGACCTTTCTACGCACTTATAAAGGCTTTTCTTTTACTTCGTAATTCTAAATAAATAGTATTTTATACTACCTTCCAGTTAAATAAGTCTAAATTCAGCTTTTTATATATTTAGAATTGAGTTTTTTTTACTATATAAATAATACTAAGTAAGATATAGCTTCCTACTAATTAAGTATATAAGTTAGTTAAGTATAGCTTCAAGAATTTAATATTATATAATAAGTAACTAACTAATTAATATAAAGAATAATAAAAAATATTAAAGCCTTCCAGAATATTCCCACAGATAGTAACTTTATAAATAAACTACTTCAGTAGTAATTATAGTATATCTTAAGTTCTCTCTACTAGAGAATTAATAAGCTTATATATAAATTAGTAAAATAAAATACTATAGTGGGTAGTAACCTCCAGGTAGCTACCATAATAGATACCTCTAACTTATACTAGAATATTTCAGTAAACTCTAGAATAATATCTATAAGAATACTAGCCTTTAGAATTAGTAATATTACTATATCTCTATTAGTAACTAACTATTAAAGGAAGCCTCTTTCTCTACTCCTAAAGTTTTTAGATATATAGAAGAAATATTAAATATAAGCTTATTAGATAAAGATTAAGCTTAAAATTAACTACTATTTCTTTAATAGTAATTAGAAATATTAATATCTAATTTACTTTTATTTAGATTTTAGTTTCTAATAGGTAATCAAAACCTTTTCATATAGTAGGAAAGCCAGAAAACTTCTATAACCTAAATAATTTTATAAACTCCCTAAATAGAACTTATTTGAATCTAAATAGCCAGCCTTATATTATTACCTCACTATAAAGCTTTATATAGAAAGAAAATAAGTATCTAATAATCTTTTTACCTTAATTTAAAAACGCTCTAGCTAATACTGGAAGGTATATATAGCTAAATATAATCCAGATTTTCCTACTAGAGACTATTCTATTTCCCTACTTTAAGAAGCTACTTATGATAGTTAATTCGTTTATAAAATATATATTCTAGTTATCTAAAATCCAGAATATAGTATAGAATTGAAAATATTAAGTAAATATTAGTTTACTACTAGCTGCCATACTAAGAACTTACTATTTATAATATAGAGAGTAATATTATTATAATTAAAGTAATTAGAAAGTAAAAGTAATATTAAAGTTTTAGTAGCTTCTCCTCTATCTCTAAAAAGTATTCTAAAAACTGCTAGAATATCTACTAATATTTTAGATATAGTAAGAAAGACTATATATATAGAAACTATATAATATAGAAGTATAAGAAAACTAGCGTAAAGATTAAAAAAGCTACAGCTACTCTGAATTATATTAAGAATAACCAGGGGGATAACATTCCCCCACTAAGTAATAGTAAAGATTTAGAAAAAAGTAACTTTAGAGTGAAGTTAGATCCTAAAGCTAATAGAGGTAAAAATAATAAAATAGAGAGAATAATAGGAAAAGAAAAAAATACGTAATTAGTAATTAGCTACTATTTAGACTAGAATTAATAGAGGTTACTTTATTAATATACTTATTAATATCGGCTGTAATATATATTCTGTTATTACCATCTTCCTTATAAAGATATTTTACTTTCTACTAATGAATAAGTTAAAAAGGTAGATAAGCGAATATACTATTAGGCTATTACCTAAATATGTTGAGGGGGTAGCTATCTTAATTCTAGAAGTTAGTAGCTATATATAGAAAGTTTATATATATATTATAAAAAGCCTCCAGTTACTTCTATATTTTGGGTAACTATAAATAGAGAATAATTATATTATTTATAATACTGAAACTTAATAAATAATCTATAGGAAAAATAGTATAATAATCTATCTGGAATATTAAGATAAACTAATATAGCTTAAGGAGATCTAGTTAGCCTACCTACTTAATACTAATTTATTTATATTTATCTACTAATATACTGCGTGGCGTATTAAAAATATATTAAGCTTCTACTAAGTTATATCTATTAACTTTATATATATAGAGAAAATATTAATTCTGGAGGTAGAGGTAAATTTAAGGAATTAGATTTCCGTAAGTATCTTAAAGAAATTTTCAAATATCTTTTATCTAAATTTAGTATTTAAGCTACCCCCCAGTTAAGTAGAAATAAACTACTATATTCTACTAATTTCTAATAATAAGATATAGAAACTAAACTTCCTATAGAAATTTCTCTATAGTATATTATAGAAGAAATTTCTAATACTTAAGAAGATTCTAGAAAACTTACTTAATAAGAAGTTTATCAGAATAAGTAGCTTCTCTATAAGTATCTTAATTTTCTTTATAAGGAAATTAGATAGAAATTTATATTTCTATATAAATCATAGAGTTCCTAGTATAATTATAAAGAAGAATTATTATTTTCTTTCTTTTATATTAAAAACCCTCTAGAGGATTACTATAGCTTATTAATATACTAAGCTTAACGGTATTACTATATTCTATAAAATTAGAATGAATAAAGTAAATTAGAAGAAAATAACTTTCTAAATATATTATAGTTTTTTTAAATAAATAGTATATTCCTTTCAACTTACTAATATTCCCGCTATATTCTAATAGTATATTAATAGTTGCCTGGAATAGTTTCTGGATAATTATATTATAGTATATATTAATAATACTCTTATTTATATTAGTAGCTTACGAAAGAAATATAAGAAGAAGGTTTACTAAATACTTAGCCACCTTACTAATATAAGCTTAAAATTGAATTCTAAGATATATAAATTCTCTATTACTATAATTAAGTATATTGAATTTATTATATTAGTTAGAGAGAATCTCTCTTATAATCTAGAGAAGTTAAAAGCTATAATTTACTAGTTTCTCTATAGCTTACTAAAGAATATCTATAGTTTCCTTAAGTTCACAAACCGCTATAAGGTTTCTATATCTTAATATAATATTATTATAAAGTTTTTAGACTATCTAATTTAAAAGTTTATTTCTTTTAACTAGAGACTGAATTAGTAGAAGGCTTTCCTTATACTAAAATAGCCTTTTACTATAAAGCTAGTTTTATAGATATTTAATTCTAGTATCTTAATAATAGTAAAAGTAAGTTATTCTGGATATACTCTAGAAGGTATATTAATCTAGAATAATAAGAATAAAGTAAGATATTCAGTAACCTTTTACCTTTAATATCTAATTTCCGCGGAATTTAATTACCTAATTTATAATAAGAAACTCCTTATAATATTAGCTTATTTATAGATATAGAGGATGAAGCTATTAAGTATTAGAAGATTTAAAATTTTTACTTACTATAAGAACTTTAAGTATTTTATAAAGAAGTAGCAGCTAATAAATAAATATAGTTAGTGGGTGGAGAAGTTATTTCAGTATAGTTTTTACCTTAAGTATTAACTGGGTATTCAGGCAGTAGCCTCTAATATTCTCTTTAGGAGAAAATGAAATACCCCCACAAAATAGAATAATAAAAGGTAATAAGAATAAATAATATAGGTTATTCTGAATACCACTATTTCTATAGGGCTCCAGGTAGAATATATAAATATTACTAATATCTAGACTTTTGAGGAAAGATTGGATCTTTAAGAAATATAGAATTATACTACTAAAAGAAACTTCTTATATTAATAGATCCTCTATAGTAGTTTAGTAGGGAGAGTATAGCTTTCCCCCTAATCTCTATAGAAGAATAAGGTAGCTATTACCTCTATATTATTATAAAGTAACTAGATAAGGTCTTTATACTAAAGAAGATAAATATAATAAAGGTAAAGGTGTATACCTAATAGTTTATTAGTTACCACTATAGGTTTTATAGAATACTATTTTTTATTATAAGTAATAGAAAGTCTAACTAAGTAAGTTACTTCTGGAAGAAGTATTATAAGCTAATAGATATCATATATCTATTAAGTATTAGTTACTATCTACAGACTAATAGAATTATAAAATAGTATAATTAGAAGATTTAAGTAGTTTTGAGGGTGTTTATATACTAATTATAAAATAAATAGGGTAACCTACTATTTCTTATATAGTTAGCTTTTTGTAACCGGTAGTATAATATAATAGAAATTGTATTTTTCTTTATAAATTATAGATATGATATTAACTTTATTCTAGTTACTAAGAAGTATAAAAACCTACCTGGTAGTAGTAAGGTTACTACTTACTAGCTAGTTAAGAAAATATCATTAGTAATAATATATATTTATATAAAGATAGCTGCCACTTAATAGAGGTTAGAAACTTAGGTAAATAAGATTTAGTTTCCCGCAGATTAATATTAAATTAGTAATAAGGTATAGTTAAATATATTTAACTATAAATTCCTAAAGCTAGGTAAGAAACTAGCCTAACTATATTATAAGTATATAATAGTAAAGACTCTTTTACTATATATTATAAAGTTAGATACTCTGGAGTTTAGTTACCTATAGTTTTATATGAACTTACCTTAGAAGGCTGCTGCTAATCTTCTGCCTAGGTAGATTATAATTAATAACCAGCCACTATTACTAGTAGATAATAATAGAAAGGCTAAATAGCTAGTTAAGAATATTCTTACTATAAGAATATATTAAGTGGAAAGAAAATACTAATAAGAGGCTTTTTTAAATAGGAAGAATATATAAACCTAATATAAAAACTAGTTAATATTATTATAGATATAGTAATATTAAAGTAATATAAAGTGATATATAGGTTATTTATAGATAATAATAGTAATCTAGCCTATAGTTCCTAACCGGGCGGCAGCTGGAAAGAAGGAGGGTAATATTATAAACTATATCTAAATATTCAGCTAGAGCTATATCTAGGTATCTGAAGCTAACTCCCTCGCCCAAATAAAGCTCCAGTAGGCTCTATATAGTATTATATATACTGACTTTTCTATATACTTATAAAAGCTTCTCCTTTACTAATTAGTTCTAAATAAATAGTATTTTACGCTACCTTCCGGTTGAATAAGTCTAGATTCAGCCCTTTATAATATTAAATATACTTTTTATAAACTTTCTATTCTCTTTGTAAAGCAATAAAAAATTAGAGAAACTAAATATATTATTAATTTATATATCTATAAAGCTAAAGATATTATTTAAAATATATATAATAGGGAGATATAAATTATATACTAATATCTCTATTTATATGTATTTTGTATAACATATAGAGTAAGTCACTTATTAGTAGATTCTAAATATATTTAAACGATAAAATAAGTAAATAGTAATTATAATATTAAGATATAAAAATAGCTAAACTTTTAAATATTTTATAACTTTCTTTTAACTTAAATATAAACTTAAGCAATATTATAAAGCTATATTATTTTACTTTGATAGTGAAGAAAAATTGAAGTTATGGCTTAAACTAGTTACTAGCTAGTTTTTTGGATAGTGAATTATTTTATTAAAAGCTTAAGTTTACTATAATATTTAGAGTTTTAAATTATAACTGTCAACTCTTTATATATCTAATTTATATTTCTATTTTCAATCTTATAAATACTATATTGGGTTACTTTTACTTTATAGCTATGGTGGTATCTAAGCTCTTTATCCTATATATAATCCTAACTATATAATATATCCAGTAATAGAACTTATGCTAAAACTAGCCAGAGCATTACAAAATAATACATAATACATTACAGATACATAAAACATTACATATTACATATTACAAATACTAATACATTACATATATTTGTAATATATTAGGTTTATTTTCCTAATATATATATTTATAATATAATATAATTATATATATTAGTATTAGTATTATTTGTATTATAATTTATATTACACATATATTAAAGTTGAATATTATATTTCACCTATATCCTGTTCTATAACCCTAGTTAAATACTAGTTAGTATACTAAAAACTCCTCTTTTCAAGATATAATATAAAATAGAGTGATATAAAATAATTACTATCAAATTAATATTAGAACTATTGAATATTAAATTAATAGTATATATAAAACTAGATTTAGAGTATATAGATATTCTATACTACTGAATCTTAGAAATATAATAAGTATAATATAGGAGATATTTATATTAATTAATATATAAATACTAAGATATATTAAGCTAGGAAGAATAGGTAACATACTCCAACTATTGATACATAAATTAATTAGTAGGACTAAGCTTAAAGCTTTACTAAAATATTACTAGAAGCTAAAAGTTTAACTTAATAAATAATTATTCGTTCTATACTAAATTAATAACTATAACTATTTAATATGTTAGTAATCTATTTCCTATTTAAAGTAAAAAGGAAAATAAAAACTTTCAAAACGAAAAATTAAATAACTACTTTAAAATGCCGTTATAAGGAGATAAAGTAACTTAAAATCACTTCTATATACTTTTAGAAATAATTAAAACTAATTAAATAATAGGTATAACCTACTGAATAGTGGAAGGAAAATAAAGTTAAAATTCCCTATTTTAGGTATTTTAACTAGAAAATATTTATCTATTCCACCCACCTTAGCAGCTGTAGAATCTAGCTTTAATTATTTAGGTAAAATTATTACTAAAAGAAGAACTAGTTTATAATATTAAAATTAAAAGCAGTTAGTAATACTAAAAAGTTAATTTAATTATAATAATAAACTAAGTTGTAGTTCTAAGCTATTCTTTCCGAAATTATATACAGATCTATTCGATTATAGAGATATTTGAGAGGATAAATCACAATTTACTATTAACGGAGATATTAGTAGTAACAGTAATAGTAATATAGAGGAAGGTAATATAGAAATAGATTTAAATAGTAATTAATATATCAGGATTGGATAATTTCTTTTTACTATTACTGGATATTAGTATTTTATTTTATATTAATATTCTATTAGTTATTAGTATTACTTAATAGATTAGAATTACTTTCCGAATATTAATAATACTTTGAAATTAAGTTTCTTTATTATAGAATATTATATAACTATAAATACAACGGTTTTAGATTAGTTAGATTCTATTCTATTAATATTAATATTTACTTTACTTATTACTATAACCTTAATTTAGTATATTATATTACAAATAATACAAATACAAATACATATAATATATTTATATTATATTAGGTTTTGAAATATTACAAATACAAATACATATATTAGCTATTATATTTAAAATATTACAAATACATGTATTTGTATTTGTATCAGATTGTTCATATTAATATAATACTATAATACTAGCTTATTAATGTTTAAACCAGTTGTAAGCCAGCATTAGCACAACTGCTGTTGCCAGGCATGTTATACAGTTAAAACTATATACAAGGTAAAGAGCTTAGATACTACTATAGATATAAAGCAAAAGTAACGAAGTGCTAATACTAGCTTGTAACTGATTAAAGTAGTAATACAATTACCTATTATTATAAATAATTATATTCCCAGTTATAATATTTAACTTTTTAGTAAAGGAAAACCTTATAGTAATAATCTATATAGTAAAAACTTTAGTAAGGCTAAAGCTTAATATATATAGCTGACAGTAACTACTAAAATTATAAAGTTAAGAATCTTTATAGATCCCTTAAGGATAGAATACAATAGAGGGCTAAAAGCTAAGTATTCTATAATTTATTACTCTTCTATATTTAAACTATCCTTCACATTTAATAATAAAACCGGAATCCTCCTTAAATCCATATAGCTACCTATAACTAAGAATATATAATAGTAGAAACTCAATATTCTATTATAATTCCTACAACTAAAGATATTAATATCTTCTGAAGAATTTAAGTAATTTTATAATATTTATACTAAGAGGTAAAATCTAAATATTCAGAAAAGAATTATCTAACTATTCTATAATATGTAATATTACGTTAATAGTTTCGGAAGTTAGTTATTAATTAGATGGTATCCTAATATCAATATCCTATACTAATTACCAAATATCTTAAAATATTATAATTTTATAATTACCCGAATTTCATGACTATATAGCTACACTAAAACTATTTATATTTATATTATTGATAATTCTATATTAGCTGCGTTTAACGTATTTAAAGTATTAAGATTAGTTACTAATAAAAGCAGGCTAAATTCCATTATTGTTAGTTTAATCGTTAGGGTAATTATATGCTATACGTAATCTTATTATACGGATGCGAACTGGTATTAGTTTTGGGTTATTATTATTTCTATATCATATAGCATATAGCGCTATATAAGACTCTAAATCTACAGTATAGTAATTACTTACTAATTACTACGCTATTTAGCTACAGCTTGCGCTGAATACTAAGTATCTATAGTTAGTAGATTATAGAGAGTATACTACTGTATATATAGTAGCATATATAGTTACTATTTACCCTACAGTATAGCATAATAGATATTAGCAACTTTCCTTTTAATTATATATTCTAATATCTATCTATTTATATAAATAATAATATTTTGTTTAATTTATACCTTTTTACCTAAATAATATCCAAATATTTATTTTTCTATTTCACTTAAGTTACCTATCCCTCTATTTAAGTAGTTATATAATTGAAATTAATTAATTTCTTAAGGGTGCGATTTAGAGTATCTTTTATAAGAATATTAGTAATATTATTATTTCCGTTAATCTACCGCACCTTATAAAGCTTATAGCACTTATATAACGATCTTAACACTATAATATTAATTATTAAATAGTTCTTTTTAATAATATTAAACTATATAAGGTATTTATAAAGTAAGTATAAGTTAATATATATAATAGTTAAAATCTGAGGGAGGTTTTAATATATAAGAATCTTCTTAAGTAATATTTGGTTACTTTTGCTCTGTACCTGTGGTGGTATCTAAGCTCTTCACCCTATATGTG